>JAARMF010000190.1:82846-121510 GCA_022844705.1 Toxascaris leonina | reverse complement strand
GGGAGGGGGATGGGAGGGCTGATGCTCATAACGGATACTTGTCCTGACACCTAGTTCCAGAATAAGTAAATTATTCAGGAATGTACTGAGTTTACATGGGAGCGATTTCTGAAAAATTAGATTTTCAGTGGGATTCTTGAATGTTACGGTCTGTATGTACTTTCATGAAATATTCTTGAGGACCAATCGATTCGGAGAAATTGTCCGGTGGGAGCCCGGAATTCATATCCTCGGCTGCAGCTCTACAACTGCTCAACAGGCCTCAAAAATACCTGGCACACAGAGCACTGCTCGCCGAATATTCCCTGAAAATGCAAATTTGTGCCCATATTGCATTTCACCGTCACATATGTTCTCCCGTCGTCGCCCAGTTCTTTGCATCATACTAGTCCTTTCGGCAAGCTAACCGCTTCAAGAAATCCCATGGACTAAAAAGTTTTCAAGGGGTGAAGTTTTTAGATACAACATGACGTTGCTCTTTGACATTTGAAGTTTTCGGGACGAGACCAGCTCCACTGGGTCTATGCAAACTGTATCAAAAACTAGAAAGTTCCATTGGGTGACGAGAGAGTATGCAAAAGTGCGGGAAGCAGACAATATACGTCATCCTGCAACTCCTCGGGATATAGTTGTACCGGAATGGGGCCTCTTGCGTTTCACCAGTGATGAGTGCCATTCCAAATGTAGTGCATTCCTTAGAATGTGTAAGGGGAATCCTAGAAATTAAACGGGGCAGTCGCACAACTTGGACCCCGATTCGATCGACCGGAAAACCTGACAGCTCAGTTCTTGCGATTTTGGGGGGTTCTCCATGTGACTTCATATTTGAGCACTGCATGTGCATTTTTCAAAATGTCGGTACAGCTCGCCGAGGTCTTCTCAACAGCTTGTCGATCGTGGTGGTACGTTTATCCAGAGTTGTGACATGTTACCTAAACCTTGCAATTTTTTCCATCGCAGGAGAGATTTTATGAAAATACAGTGGAATTTTCTGGAAATATTTTTTGCCACTGATTCCGGTGATTTTGATGCCAATCGATGAAACTCAAACAGCCGATCACAAGTATATTCAACGCTGATGGCTTTTCAATGATTTCGAAAAATAGGAGCTGCTTAATGCAGGAATTTTAATATAAATGTCTTTCAATGGGTAGTAACGGAGTAGTATCTCGGCAACCGTTTGGTTAATTGAGGCGCGCCTTGCAATGTGTGGATTGAGCTCTTAGAGCTGAGATTGATTTCGACCCTCGTTCTCTGTTCCCCGTGAACTCTCAATGGTTATATATCAGCTCCGGACGGGCGGATGGTGAGGAGCTAAGTTCCAGTTGAGTTGGTAAGGCAAGAATTATTTTTTTCTTCCTTGCACTTCATTAAAAATCGTATTTCCCCGCCAAATTCGTCCGTCTGCTTTGTTTTGACATTATCATATTCCTGAACCCCTTGGAAGTGTTCAGAGTTGTGGGCTAAACACCGCTTTAGAAATATAATTTTTGAAAAGAGACTGAATGACTAATTAGTGCTGCGTCAATACAACGAATTGACGGAGCTGAAAGAATAAATATAGTGAAGAGAAATAAACATCGTATTATAATTATATATATTAGCTGAATATTAAGCAGCTCTGTTGGTCTTGAGTTTCAATGAGGTGCCCGAAAATGGGGCTTGGGATTTAAAGGATGACGAGCGACCTGCACAAAGTGCCACGTAAAGTAAAGTATGAAAGAAATTTATTTGTATGAACGATAGATTTGCGTAGTGCATTTCAGGAATGCTCCCTGAAGCCACATCGCAAATCGATGAACCAGTTAGGGCGAGACCCGCATCGGTTCATTGAATCCGAGTAATACTCGTCGTTGTTAACGTTGCGGGTTCGGATTTTGTCGCGTCAAGTTGCGAAGAGCGTTTTTTTTTCGGCAATGCCAAAAATTTCTTTCTGCCTCGTGCCGAATCACCGATGAAATCGCATGCGCTCTGTTTATCTAAAGTAACGTTTTATGTGCCTGATGTTTGAGCGGAACATTAAGCAGTGCTCTTGAATGCCGACTTTAGCCTATGAGCCTCCGTAACGCCTTTCTTTGCCTCCTTTCATTCCAACTTTAACTTGCTGTTACTGCATTCTCCATGTTCAACATAGTGATGCCCCACATACGAATGCCAGCAAATCTTCGCATTTTCCAACACTTCGTATAACTCAAGGAACTAGCTGAAAAAATATGGAATAATTTTGCCATTTTTACTTAATAGAAAATAATTCGTAGTATAACTAATATATTCACTGCTGCTATGTGATATATCATTCCTCTGAATTACTTATAATTTGAACATTATTCAGTAGAGATATTCAGGTACCTCCAGTAGGCAAATATCATGCCGAAATTTCCTTCATATGATGCAACTCTTAATTTCCACTTATGGTCCCTCAAGTTAGAACGATTTGATTCGGAAAATAAACGCAAAAATTCGAAATATTTGCTTGAAAAGGTAGATAATTTGAGCGCAAGAGAGTCGTGAAGTGATGAACGCTTTGAAGAGATTTTCCATCAAAATTCGCCGCATTTAATAAGTTCTGCGTCGTTAAAACTTCAAAGAATTCAACCTCATAACTCCACTCAACATAATTAAGCGAGATCTTTCCGGGTTTGAGAGATACTGGATGCGTGCTCGATGTAACGAATATGTTTTGTGTTGATTCTTCATTCCACTCATCCTTTTCAATTGAGGAGAAAATGGACTACTACTGTGGATAGAAAAGTGTCCTAGTTTCTAACGTCTAAAAAACCGACACTCATTCACTACTGAAAGCAGTGGTCGCATAGCGGCGGATCTAATACTTTCGCTGTATGAGCGAGAATTCCACTTGCACTTGAACGCCGATTGCTCTGCGCCTCAATAAATGTTGCGAGTTTACAATTGGCGCTGCTTTTGTCTGCATTCGCAGTCGTGCAGACATCCATTATGCATCATGACAGTTGCTGCATTCGAGGTCAAGAGGGAAATTCACTTCTCTGGAAGAAGGGTTGACAGCTAGCAATTTCCACACGCTCACCATGACATGTGGGCAGTTTCACTTCTCAAATTCCTTCTTTTCAAACACCTATGATGAATAATCAAATCTCGCAAATTTTTTTACTCACCTGCACTCGAAATTCCTGGATGAGTTATAGAGATCGAAAAACTTTCTGGCAGCGAATAAATTAGAGCAAATTTTAATGCTAATCGCAATGCTTTTATCTACATCATAGAATTTGAAGTGCCTTTCCTATGAAATGCTAGAATATCAAATTCATCCGATAGTAACGATTGACGCAAAGAAATCGGTCATGCTAATTACTATGAAATGACAAAGGTGGCCACCCAAAACACCTACAACAGTTCTTTCCTCGCAGGTGAACGGCAATGGGAGCTTGTGAAACGACGCAAGATTCTGGCTCTTCTTCGGTTTCCCGGATTATCGTCAAATACATTAACGTTCTCATTTAAAGTTACCACTGCTTTGCTTTATTTCATGTGCTTTCAAATGCAGTTTAGGCGAAATTTAGACTTTCACAACTCGCAGCTGTTCAGTTGCTCACTTCACTGTAGAGAAAAAGTCCTCAGGCAGCGCACATCGTACCACATAGAATGACGGTCCCCACCTTCCCACTACTATTACATTACGTTTCTTGACCTAATCAAATGTTATGCATAGTGAGCAATTGATGACGTAACAGTTCCTTAAGTGGACTGTATTCATGAATTATTGTGGGTGGTATTGTGAGTTCAGTTCGCTAGTGGATGAGATTTTTCAACGAATGCCTTTGTCGGCAAGATGCGGTAATGCCACACTTGCAATAACTCGTGCTGTAACGAAGTGATTTTTGGCGCAATGCGCAACGGGTAATTTTTGCCGCTGTGAGATTTGTGACTCCCCTTGAGCAAATGTAGAAATTCATTGACGAATTTCTAGACTTTTCCCGCTTCAAAGAGATTAATCGTCAACAATTCAGCGATGAATTAGTTATGAACATTTTCTATCTTAATATGAAAATGCATTGCGATAGTCACAAAAATTTAGCCGCCTAGTGCGGCAGTTGACTAAGGTACTCACTGTAAGAACAGTACGGAATTGGCAAGTTTAAAATCGTTTGTGAATTCCCTGAGTTACTTACTATGAAATCTCTTCGAAATTCATTCACAAAGGGGAACTGAATAACCCATGAACAGATTCCCACCATATTTCATTGACAATGTCTTAAGTGACAGCCACCATCCTCAGGAAACTCCATCCATATTAGACTGCCGATAAAACTCAAGACGCCGTCTGAGGAAATGGCAATTGCAGTGTAGAAACTCATGAAGCACTCAAATATTTGAAGCTTTCAAGTAGCATTGAACAGCCGACATTTTGTCTGGTTGACGTTTTACGCAACTGATGCTCTTTCCACGAGGCGTTATGCGCATTTGATATTTTGCCCGATCAGAGTTTTGGATGTTGCAGTAGGCGTGTACTTAATTGCACTTGAAGCAGCTTAGTCGATATTCTGTCCAGTAGCCGCACTTAACATCGGCCTCAGAAACGTCATCCGTTTAATGCTATATAGGGTTGCGTCGCTGGAGCATTGGATGCCATCCGCCCTTGTCCTCTGTGAAGGAGGGATTTCTTCAGGGAACAACCAGGTTCATAGAGACAAAACTTGGCCAGATTCTATAAACCTCGCATCTCGGTCCCAAAGTATGAGCAACTAATATGCAGACTGTATGCCAGAGTCAAACATTTCTAAATGCGAATTGAGATGTTGCAACCCTTTGCGGTATCAAAGTGTAGATCTGCTGTCGGAAGAGCGCACTGCCCCACAGATAGCATCAAAAAATGGGGAATAGCCGGCTGCTGGCCTCGTAATGAGCGATCTTTGAAGCCGCACGTTTTTCGTTGTGTACACGCACTTCATTGCCTTCTACATCTCCACTGAACATTCGTTTTCTATAGGACAAGATTTTCGATCCGCTGTTCTAGTAGGGAAGACCGGCGTTTTGTGAGAAGCGAATGAGGCTGGCACTCCTTCGTCGTCTTTGGAATTTGCAATTCCGTTATCGCATCACGTATATACAATTCTTATAGTTAAAAAGAATTGCCGTTCAGACTAAACCCCACCAGTTACTATTTTCACTCGTTTTGCCTGTTTCTGACCACTCATCCTTGTATGAACCGTTTTGCTTATACATGAAAGCTGAAAAACCAATAAATGTTCACTGAATATTTTGAGTAAAACGAAGTATGACAGTGACAGTTTATTTCGTTTTGAAGTGATTCAGTGTTAATCGTTTCGAATGAATATTTCGCTGCCGCCGGCTAAATACTGAGTACTGACTGGGTCGAAAAATCCTATTCCACCCGCCTTTCGGGTTTTCAATCAATGAAAGGTGGCCTCTGGCGTGTAACTGCTTTGAACGCTTTCGAAGGCCTGGTGAGCGCTCTTCATGATCGTTCTGCTGTGGTCTGAAAACCCAACTAGCAGCCTGCGCGCGTCGGTGATATCGTCGCACGGGCAAGTGATTTCGGCGTGGTTGAGCTGCTTATTTTTTGGACATTCGTCGCAGGCATAATGCCAATGACATGGCTTCTCTCTACCACATTCGTGCACTTTCTGTGCATCGCGTCAATATTACTCTGGGGAGCCTTACAAATCCGGCTTTTCATTTATTACATCGCAAAGAGCTCAGTCACCTTAGGTTTTCCACACTATGTGTCAATTGAAGCTTTTCAGATAAACCCCAACCGTTATTGAGTCGGCATCGAGTATTTTTGGTCGCCTATAATTCGGAAAAGCAATTCTCATTGGAAATTACGTCTTAAACTGAGTTGGCCGGATTTCTGATACAGTGTTTTCAGTATGGAAGAAACTCGAGTTTTTATCTCAAAGTTTAAGAAGTTGGTAGGTGACCAACTAGAGAGATATCGTAGAGCAAAGGTCTTCGTGTTTAAGCTTTCCATTACGTAAATAAACCTTCATAGCAGGGGAAAACCTTTGTGAGTGTAATTTTCAAAGGTTGCCGTCCAAGGATCGTTGATGTGCTCATACTCGAACACTGACTACTTTTCCGCGTTCGTAATACTGAAATTGTGAAGTGACCGAGATTCACTAATTGTGAGCAGTTCTAACTTTTGCTTTCCAGCTTTGTTCGCACAACGCAGCAAATGTTACACAATCTTTGCGATGTTCGACCTGTCTGAGATCATTAGGCATGATGTGCATCCCATATCATTAGCACCTGAGAAATCCAGCAGTGTCGTTTAAATCGATCTGGCCCTCCACAGCTATGGGCTTTGAGAAATCCCGTGATGGTGTCAGGCCGATTTGCTTTTCGGTTCGAGTTTTCAGGAGATGGTTAAAACCGGAATCCTTTTTAAGCGAGCTTGAGTAAATTATTTGTGCACTGACCCATCGAAGCTGGTGTCTTTTACTGTCTGCTGACGTTTGGCTTTTACTTCCATTTCTTTTCTAAGTTTGCGAGAGAGAAAGAAAAACTACGGTCAATGCTGTCCCATGTATGTCAAAAAATGCGCTTTAAACCGATGCTTGCTGCCACCTCGACATTTCCAACTTTCATTTTCATAAACGCGATGAGCTCCATAACTGCCGGAAATTACTTTGAGTTCGATCAGATTGGCCGTGCTAAATGGGTTCCACGCAGTAGCAGTGTCATTTGTCTTTCGGTTCTGTCCACGTTTGAGAAGCCGTAGCAGAATATGACCATATAACAGAATAGCTGACTATAAGTCGACTTTTATATTTTCATGCATGTACACTTGGTCATTGCTCAGCATTCCACATATAGTTTTGCTAAGCCAATAGCAATTTGCTGCATGCTTGCATGATTATTTAAAAAATTTTGATTGCTAAACGTATCAGAAATGAACCGTATTAGGTTCCGATATGTGCTTTCGTTCTCGACGATAATCGCGTCGTTGAATAAGGTTTCACATGTTGCCGTCTTTAGTTAATTATTTATAGGTTGAGGGAAGTTGGTTGAAGCTGAAGGTTTCGAGAGGTGTAAGAAGAGTTTCTGCAGTTTCTACAACCAGAGACCGTAGGCAGTGAATGGCCTCCTACCACCTGACTAGTTTAGTTGGCGGTGCCTATATTCTTATTGGTGTGGTTGGATTCGTGTGCAATATGGCCACCGTCTTAATGATTGCAATAAATCGGTCTATCGTTTATCTCCGTACACGATCATCGCAAATATAGCACTCACAGATGCGATAATGATGCTTGTGGCTGGGGTTGTTTGTGGCTCACTCATCGTTTGGCCATCAACACATAGGCTTCAACGAAATGTGAAAGTGGGCACCGCTTTTAGAATGTCCATTTTCATCGAAAGCACATCTACAGGGACTACGAGGCTTCCCGTCTCGAAGATACAGCCTCTGCTGGCACTCGAGAGGCAACGCTTACTACCTACTGAAAATGATTTAGAGGTTAAGTTGCACGGATTAGAGAAGTCTTCTGCGTTTTCCTATCCGGATGACTACGCACCGACAAGTACACTTATGCTGGCAATCTCTCTGTTGGAGATCGCCGCTTGGACGGCGGGAGTGGTCAGTTATGCCTTTCTGGGCTTTAACCGATGCGTAGCAATATGCTTCTACGGGACAAAAGCGAAAAGCCTAAACAGAGTTTTGGTCGCACTCTTCGCCTCGCTTGTCACATGGGCATTCGGAATTGTAACAGGCCCGCTTATTTAATTTGTGTATAGTGTTTGTTATGAAATACAGTAAATCACTTTGAGCGTTGCTTCTAAAATTTGGGCATCCTAGAGTTCCTGGGAATAGCGAGTTTCGATTTCAATTCTGCTANTTCGCAGGCATTTACAGCTCACACCGAAGCGTGAGACTGGACGTGTGATCGCTCACCGCTAATTCTAGCATATGGCGCTAGGGTTTGCAAGATGTGTGCTCGCGTCTTGTGCTTGGATCAAATTTACACATAGCGTTCTGCGTTTTCCTATCCGGATGACCACGCACCGACAGGCACACTTGTGCTGGCAATCTGTCTGTTAGAGATCGCCGCTTGGACGGCAGGAGTGGTCAGTTATGCCTTTCTGGGCTTTAACCGATGCGTAGCAATATGCTTCTATGGGACAAAAGCGAAAAGCCAAAACAGAGTTTCGGTCGCACTCTTCACCTCGCTTGTCACATGGGCATTTGGAACTGTAACAGGTCCGCTTATACAATTTGTGCATAGTGTTTGTTATGAAATGCAGAAAATCACTTTGAGAGTTGCTTCTAAAATTTGGGCATCCTCGAGTTCCTGAAAATAGCGAGTTTCAATTTCAATTCCGCTGCTGATCGCAGAGCAGTTTTCATATCTCACAATATTGTTCCTAGCTTTTGCTCTGATTAGATCAAGGAGTAGCGTAGAACAATATATAAAGAAAATAAAAACAAGATGCAAAAATTTGGCGCTAANNNGTTGGCGGAAATTGAGAGCATTCTAAAGCGATAGCTGCTATTTGTAAATGATTGCAACTCAACTGATCTCTAGTTGCTAAGAAGGTCCTCCAATGGGAGAAATTTCGTTTTGAATGAACTTCTTCTTCTTTCGTTTTTCTCCTTTTATGCAACCTCTTGTTCCGATTTGAAATTGTACTAGCACTCTCCTCATGGCTACCAGTTCCAAGTATGGGATGCTAAAAGGGAATAAACTCTTTTTTTGTAGTGGGTTAGGCGTTGCGGCGTCGGATTCTTGTGGAGAGCTTGGCTGAAGTCAGTCTCATCTCCTGAAGTTCGTACAATATTTTTTCTCATTTCAAGCCAGGGGATACTGAACTGAAGTGATCACGAATTGAACGATGAGCGTTTGGACGTGCTCAGTCAATTTCTAGAGTGCTGCTTAATCGTTCTTTTTGTTTTCACGAATGAGGGTAGCTGTGATGAACTGGATCAGCGAACGACTATAACGCATCTCAGTATTAGTATGGTATGAATGTTCAAAATATGTCTAGTAGCAAGCAATAGATGCTGGAGGAAGAAGAATTGTTCCATGGCCAGACCGAAGGAATTTCCTAATGTGCATTTAAGAAATTAGAAGCTGTGCACACCAATGCAAATTCACACTCTAAATTGTGTTGAGGGTGGCTATGCAGATTATTTTCATCACTTTTGATTGGCCCTATCATTTTGTCGCTATAGTGCATCCTTTTCTTGCTATGCTTTCTGCTGAGTAGAGTGCTTATTTTCCTAAGAACACGTCCAAAAGCAATGCATACTGCTGTTAAGTTGTGATTGCAATATCTCTTTAGAGTCCGTGAGTTCAAGTTGTGATGGCAAAGACTCCACAATGAAATACTTCGCGCTTAAACAATGCGAGTGCACAAAAATAAGATGTCAAGATCTTTTCATAAGTTTCATAGTTTCGTAAGAACGGATCGATGCCAAGAAGGCTAATGCAATGAGCGTTCCAGTTCAAAAATTGCATAATTTGGCAAAGAATGGAACAAGATGGCTATTATATAGAAGCGATTTTTCTGGCCAATGTAAGCTCATTTATTCACAACGAGACGAATATTCCTTTTCGGGAAACGGTTGAGCAGGCAATTCGTGAACGAAGAAAAAATTACGGAATCGCACTGAGAGAGAAATGTGCCATCACTCTACGAGCAAATTAATTCGTTAATGCGAGCACAACTACCGTCATTTGTTAGTTTTTCAATGAAATGCGTTTAAAGCAACGGAGCGCCTAATCGCATTTGTCAGAACGCACGTCGGCATGGCAAAAATCGTTTGCGCTTTAGTGCACATGTGTCCATTCTTTTGTTCCTCTATCTTTCTAGTCCCAACGAATCCGACCTCGATTTGGTAATGTCTCGATCTAAACAGGTAAGGAAAGAAGACTGACATGATCGATGTAATTAGCGCATTAATCTAATATGAGCTTGTGGCTGGAGATGAGGAGAGCCTTTAATAAGCCCACACGGAAGACTTGAAACGTGTAATGCAACTGAAGGAAGAGAGGGAAGTTGCGGAGAAGTTCCAGTACGGGTTTGGAACATATGAGATGAAACAATGCTTTATGGTGTATGAAGAGGATGAGCCGGAAAATGAGGACGATATGTCATTTTAAAAACAAGCAATACGATGGCTGAAGGGATGGACACGCGTCCAGCTCTGTAGAACAAATTTCCCGTCGTAGCGATTTGAATGACAGTGAATTATAGCAAAGATATCAATTTTTGAGAGAAATGCTTGGCCTTTTTGAATGAAAAACAACATATTTTACGAAAAAAGCTCTATTATCTACAACGCCGCCAGATAAAACAGGGTGGATGTCAATTTCTGTTCAAGAATGATTATTGGCTTCTACGACGAAACGACGATAGAGTTTTTTTTATAAAAGAAACGAATGCTGGGCGACAACAGCTGATATTGCATTTATGGGGAAACTTCGCGAGGTGAGCTGTGAAAGTGTGAAGACAATGGTCGTAAATTAACCTCTTGCATCAATCGACTCTAGTGTACGACAATTAGAAATCACTTCTATATTATGACTTGCAAAGTATTTACAGCATGCGTCGGTAGTATACCCGACCCACTAATGGGAATCAGGAAAGATATGTGGACAATTAGTTCCTTACGAACGGCAGGTGCAAGACCAGGTAAGGGCTTGTGGAATGTCGTGCATCTGACAAATTAATATCCTTCCGATTAGACGCCCTGCTGAAATAGAAATGAAGTGCATCGGAGATAACATATCCGGCATGTTACTTTAGAACGCATTGTGATCCTACTAAAGCATCACTTATGCCGGAACCAGACGCAAATTCGAACCAATTAACTTCATTGAGATTTTGGGCACTTGGTGCAGCAACCGACGGCATGCGTTCAAGATCCAGGCAACGCTAGGTTTTGAATGTGAGCTTGGTTATCAAGGACTGAATTTTTCTCTCTAACGGGTTTCCCAGGAATCCTCAAGGAACTAGCAAGACGCCCAACGCCATGTGTAAATTTGATCCAAGCACAAGATGCCAGCATACATCTTGCAAAGCCTAGCGCCATACGCTAAAATTAGCGGTTAGCGATCACACGTCCAGACTCACGCTTCGCTGTGAGCCTGTAAATGCCTGCGAAAGCAACAAGAGTTCGAGCCAAAGATACCCAGACAAGAAACTATAAAAGCAGCTAGCTGCCTACAAAGTGCCTCTCCATGTTTGTTCGTTAGAAGAAGGTTGGCCAATTCGTCGACAGATTATAGAAAGCACAAATCTCCAAAACCAAGAAGGGACAACCCTCGAGAATCTTCTCTCTCCAGCATGTAAAGCATTGCCCAATGACGCTAATTGAGCGCCATTCAGATTCATGGATTATGCTAGACGGAAACACAACTCTAAAGTTATCATTTGGGATGTGGCATATTTCGGCGCATATTTTCAATGCCCCTAGAAATATCTTTCTTCACTGCAACAACTGGACTGTGCTCACGCTTTATATACATCACGATGTGAACCGCTGTTACTTCGTTCGCCTTCTGCCCTTAAGCTTCTCTGCAATTTTCCGCATAAAACTAGGACAATTTACTAACCTCGATAACAAATTTACTTTCCAGCTGACCCTTAACTGAGTGAATTTACCGTATAATGTGTCTTTTCTTTTTTCTCTTACGTGAAGTCTAAAAAGCTCTTTCACGTTATTNNNCTCTTTCACGTTATTCTTTGGCCACCTTAAAGTTTGTTGCGTTTTTCCGTCGAGATGATAATCATTTCATATTGAGGCGTCCAGCTGGGACTTCTTGACAATGACCTGAGCATCACTGAATAGTGAGTTTAGACAGATAGCGCTTTCAAGTTAATCAACACTTGAGAGAATTTATGCCGAAGGTGACCCTTGGCGCGGAAAATTTTTGCATAGAGGAAGGGAAGAAGAGGAGCAGAAAACCAAGAAAAGAAAATGCTGCAGCAACCTTTATAACAATCGCATCGCTATTCATTCTCGCCGGTGTGGTGGCTCAATGGTTATGCTCAGCCGTTGTGTTGATCAGAATACGAGAAGTACGCAAGAAGATCAACAAGAAGAAGCTGAACGTGAACAGTGCGAATCGCTTCAGGAAGCAGGTCTCACTTCTACATGTTGACACTGTTTCCTTTCAGAAATGAGTACATAGGTATGAAGCTAAAATTTATTACAAAAAATCGATGCTTCCTCAAACTATCTGAAGAGAACGTTTTTTTCATTGTGTGAAATAAAGTTTTTCGAGCGGCCAAAAAGCTATGCGCAAAGTGCGCAGTAATTCGGCGTCATCTCAAATAAAGCTACTAAGCGAACGGTCATTATTCTTCATCGATATTTCAGATAGGACGGTGGAGAAATGAATTCTAAGCCGAAATACGCAAAAGCACGAAGACGTTAATTTAAATTTGTTTAAGATCGTGCATAATTACGATGCGTTTATTAAACCGAAATAAGTGGCACACGCGAGCTGTTTCTCACGCAAAACATTCATTGCCATCGAGAGCATACATACGACGGAAAAAGTGGAAGCCTCTCTGGCCATGAACTTTTGTCGGGACAAAATGGGAACATCTGCAGACTTGGCGTTCAAAGCCTGGTCATCAAACCATTGNNNACCCCTACCCCCCCCCCCCCCCCCCCCCCCCCCCCCTTCGCTACATCAACTTCCCCGTCTCCCCAGTAGGCGCAGCCTGTAGTACAATCGGAAGAATCGGCGAAGGAAAATTGAAGGAACCTCTTTGTATAAGCAAGCGAGCAACAAACATTCAGTTTTTTTTCGTCAGTCACTTTGCTTTCTCTCAAATATTAGAACGGTACAATCTCAAAATGCACCATCACAAAGTCACGGAGGAATATTTGCCAAGGGGGACCCACAAAAGAGTCGAACCAATCACTAATCTGGGTACCACCTTATCTTTATCCGAGCAAAAAAATAAAAATGGGAAAAACACACGAGATTAATTAGAATATTGGAATCCAGTTGGTAATGTGCTATTTTGTACCGAATGCATGGTGAATGTTTTGAAAAAGCGCGACACTACGCCACTTAATAGAACTGGTGCGTGCCAGCACGAGGCTAGGTTAATTTTCCAGACGTGCTTGCATTCGAGGAAAGTGGGACTTATTAAATCACTTGAAATTTCCCAAAAAAGCGTGCCTGAGGGTCAGTGCAAAAGTGGGAAAAGGCGCGAAGGAGACTGGCAGAAATAGGTGGTCATAAGCGAGCGAATGCGATATCTTCTGCTGCGTTAGAAATTTATCATACGATTTGCCCCTCCCCCTCTCCCGTCCCTCCTATCATAAAGCGAGCATATCTTGGTCGATTCTAACAGATGCTGGAATGAATCAAAAGGTCCATTGCAGTGTAATATACCTCGATAACATCCACTCATTTGAGATCCGCCGCATTTGATTTTTCAGTGCAAACAATACCCTATTGCAGGCACGCCTAACGTTTCAATTCATCTATCCTTCGATTCTTTGCACCATTACCTCCACAGTGAATTTGGCCAAACCGTTTATGATCGCTTCTCTTGCCGAATAGCAATTTATTCTTCTGCATGCGGTAAGACACATAGACTTGATTGGTGGGTCCATCAAATTTTGCTTGAAAGAAGTTGCTCCGCCATTTCAATGTTATTGAAGTAGGTGAAATATGCACGACCTCTCATCGTTTGATTGTCTAGCTATGGGCAGGAAAATCTGGTGATGTAGCTCGAGCAGACAGAGCTCTGATTGTCGATCATTGCAACGGGAAGATTTTAAGACACACTACATTCGCCTCCAGAAGGAAACAATAGTCATTTGCGCAAGCAACCAGTTCAGGACATCTAAATCTCGTTCGAATTTCGTTCAAACCTTGCATTGGTCTGTACTGTCCATGTAATATAATGTTTCACCGCATCAGTTTCGAGTGATGACACGCCGTCGACTACGGTGGTTTCCGGTGACAATGATGCTAGTGGTTCCATAGAATCAAAGAAATTTTTTGGAGGAATTTGTATAGAACTAGTTTCAAAGCAACAAAGAACCGCAAAAGAATTTCATAGCAATGTGAAATGCTGCAGTGGTGAGCACACACCTTCACACCAATTTACTTCACTCGGAGGATCTCTCCTTCAAGCAGAAAGCAGTTTGGGGTCGTAATTCGGGCAGTCGTGCTGCCATCACCAAAAAATTGCCCAGTGTATGGATCCTTTGTCTGCGGGAGATCTAAAGCAAAATTTTTTCTGTCTGATGAGTTGACTCCGGCGTATGTTTTGCTTTCTGATTGCGAATTATAAGAGGAAGACAGTTTGCCAAGCCCTATAAAAGAAGTGTGTCCAACTGAGAACTGATAAACTGAGCTAGCTGTCAACAGGAAGTAGGAGTACATGGGAGTGCTAAACATTGAAGTTTCTTCTCGCTGCATTTGCTAATGCCGATTTGTTGCCGCATTTTAGCGAGCTGTTGTGGTGGCTGCACTAACTCAGCAATTATGTCGAACTTTAAACTAATTTAGGATGCACTTTTATACCCTTTGCAAGCGTGCAATTGCATAACGCATCATGGTAATTTCGCAAACAGGAGAACCATAATGCGCTTGCCCCTTCGTATGTATCCTTGTCCGCCCACTAATTTCAAGTAGCGAACCATTGATGCTTTGACATACGACAATCGCATCCCCCTGTGCTTGTTGGTGGCAATGCCCTTAGCAGCCCTCAGTGGTGATAAGAATGACGTTAGCAACCTGTCGCTAGGGGATATAATTGATGAGGCGTACATTCTCCGTTCGCATCCGTACCATCTTCATGTTGATGTGACAATTTTTGAGGGTGGACTTATGGGCGTTAGAAGAGGCCAATAAATTTTTGAGCATTTTATATCTGTCAGTTTACACTGACTGGGCCAAGTGGAATTTTGTGTGCGGGCGGTCCAACAAGATATGGAAGCGTTGTTCTGTATATTTTGTTAGTTGCAAGCAGCTTGTGAAACCGACTGCCTCTTTGACTGGGATAGAACATCACATTTTGCATGCATGGCCAACGAGGGAGAGAATCAGTAACGTTTTGTGCAAGCAAGCACGAAGATGTTGACCTCATCGCGTAGAAATACGCATCCTAAGGAGTAGCTTCGACAGCTCCGACGGCCTTCTGTCTAACGAACTCATTCATTTTCTTATCGCATTGTTCATATGTGAACGGAAATGTTGAAAAAAAGTGCCTGCTTATTGCAGCAAAATCTCGACGATCTACTCATAATTTCCCCATTACCTAGAAAATGAGAAATTCAGCAAGAAAACTAAACGAGCTGGATTGCAACTGTGCAAAATCCATCTTGCTTTTCGTTTATCTAATGAATGTTTAGAGAAACTTCTTTTGTTTCTGAAAGGGGTTTTCACTAAACTATCGTCAACTGTCTTTCTTTCCGTGTGGCAGAATAATTTGATTCAGAGTGCAATTTTCGAACTCAAATGAAGGTTATTGAGTGTTCTGATCGAGTCGTTTGGAATCAGTTTTCGACTTCTCGTGACCTCTCGAAAAGTTTGCGCCAATTGAGGCGAAGCAGAAGCTTGCGGATTGGAAATCCCTTCTGCAAAAGTTATCTTTCGTGCAACTTGGTGCATCTTATAAGCCTTCTAGTTGCACTCTGACTGAATCCAACGACACCTTCTTATTCGATGTGTAATTATGAAAAGTCACGTTCTTTGTACTCGAAAAGATGAAATGCGGATTTTTAGTGAAACTTGATAAAGAGAAACAAAATGTTGCTGACTTCCTTCTTGGTAGGAAGTCCTTTTTCGTTTCGGAGAGCCACTGCACTGCAAAAATGCACGTTATGTCATTATTTTCGTTTTTCTGTCCTTCACTGTTGAACACAACAGTAGAACGGACGGCACTATGCTGAGAGCAGCTTCTACTCTTTGTAATGCGACACTAAAGAAACTGGTGGTTCGTTCTGCAAACGACGTAGTTGCTGATTTAGTTTCTGCGTTACTAGATTCAGTCAAATTTCAAATACCCTCCTAGAAAATTTTTCTGTACCTTTATAGCCCCGTTGCGAAGGGGATCATCTAGGTTTGCTTACGTGCTTATGACATACAGAAGTGGATTTTAAAGCAGCAAGTAGGAGAATTCAGAGTGGTTCCATCAAGGGGATGAATCGAGCTAATGCTTTGTCTGCAGGTGACCACGATGATTTCTTAATGAGAGCGTGCATCAGTTTAAGCGGCGTGCGCGTGAAAATTTTTATCAGTTGCTTTTCTTCAGCACGGCTGTTTAAAGAATCGTGAGAAATGATTGCACAGGAATAAGCTCCATTCTGCGAGCACAACGCCAGAGTTGCGTTCGATATGGCGAAGCCCGGCATCGTTAGCTACATGTGATAGATCACAATTACACCATCTGCTTATCTTCTTTCTAAGAATATTATTGCGCAAAGCTATCAGAAAGAAATGAAACCAAACTGCCGCATTCGATTCCACACGAAAGGAACGAAACGATTAGTTTCACGGCAAGAAGGACACTCGTGAAGTCGTGTTTTCAAAGAAATAGTGGGATTACCTTCAGGTGTGGATTGGTCACCCCGTTTGATGGGCTAGGGGAATTTTTTTTTGGCTTCTTCCGCCAAAGAACATCTCGACCAGGTATTTCTTGCACCTGTCACGGCATAAAATGTAGTCTCCGCTAGGCTCAGAAGAAGTGTAAAGATACCCTGCCAGAAGAACCTAGTAATTTGTATTGCACTGGACACCTTAGAAGTTTTGATTTTCTCCAAAAACCTTGGAGATTTCGAATTCTCATCATAGTCAAATTTCGTTCTTTATCGTTTTTCGCGCGGTGAAAACGGCGAGAAGAAGTTCATCCAATCCCTTGCCATCCCTTCCCCTCTGAAAGCTTTCTGCTCGAAGACTGTCGCTCTTGACCCTAGTCATTTTACCCTTCACTGCCCGTCAGCCCGTCAACCGTACAACACAGTAAGAAACAAAGATCTAACAACTTGTTGTTCAAAGATTTTAGGAAATCTCTGACGTCAGTATTTTTTCCGCGATTCATCGCCACATTGTATCAGGTTCTTCTATAATAATCTAAGTTACATATTCATTCTTACCCGGGCGCGCAGAATGAATAAAAATGATGCCTTTAGAAGTTGAGCAACGGCATCCTGAACATGCTGGTGGTGAGCAGATTGATGGGATCATAGTGCTTGCTCAGGTGTGATTGTGCAATCATATGTGCAATCCGTTTATTTATGCTTACTTTAATGAGCGAATGCGGCTGTCATATCGTAACTTCTTGACATGTGCTCCACTACGGTGTATTATAAGAAGGAAGCAGCAAGGTGCAACAGATAGAAATCGACTCAACGCGTCGACGTGAGCTTTTCACATTGATGCATTTTGGAGTTACGTTATCCATGTCGAACTTTCCTCTCAAGTTGTGGTCCGTCATAGCGGACTTTTTTTACCAACCAACTGTAACAAAACGAAAGATTATTTTCGCTGCTATTTCTATCATAATATGCGACCCGTTCATCTCGCTAT
Source organism: Toxascaris leonina (assembly GCA_022844705.1). Taxonomy (NCBI): domain Eukaryota; kingdom Metazoa; phylum Nematoda; class Chromadorea; order Rhabditida; family Ascarididae; genus Toxascaris; species Toxascaris leonina. The sequence continues at coordinate 104,006 of JAARMF010000190.1, read as the reverse complement.
CCTTTCCTCTCGCCCTCCCCAGAATGTCTGATGAACATTTATATGCGTATATTGAAGAATTAGTTCCTTTCTTAGCTCATTAGTTTGAGGCGTGACCACGATTGGTTATTTCAGTCACAACTCCATACCCTAAACCTCTACCGCTTATCGTGAGTTGCATAGCAAGTATCACTCTTATATTTTACACCTTTACAGCTAGCTTTCTTGACCACTGCCAAAATTTACCCAGCACGTCTTCTACAATCTCCCAGAGTCAGTTTTGCCCTTTTAAAGGAAGTGATGAATGAATTAAAATCACGAGAAACCTTTCCGTCTCTACTGAAACAGAACTTTGGTCTGAAGTTGTGGAGCGTGACATCTAGTAGGTGTTGTTCGAATGGACTGTGATAATAATCGTCTCATAGAAGNNNAGATTCATTCGGTTGGTTGTGGAAATTGCAGCACGGCCAATCTTTTGTGGTAGGCCTCACGTTACTTCAGAATTGTTTAATATTTCAGTTGGCGCGCAACCGTATCACATGCAGATTGCAGATGGACTTCTGTGCTCTCGTACCAAATAAACCTTTTATATTTCTTGAAAGATACCGGGTATGCATGTGTTCATCGGGAGCAACAGTTGGATGAGGTTGTTGAGGATGGCGTTCAAACTCGGTATTTTTCAGATACGACGACAGAAAATTCTTTCACCGAAAAGTTTCAGGCGCTCATTTGGTAGAGGTACGAGAAGGAACCGTTTGTCAACGCGCTCGTTCAAGACCACCCGCGACGGTAATTTCGTACGAAGCAGCTTACAGATGCAGAGTCGAAATTTTGAGCAGCTATGTGAGTTCATGATGCGAGTCAATCCACTGTGTGATAGCAGTGAGGGTTGGCACGAAAGCAGCGACGAAGAAGAGCAGCAGTCAGCGACTGAAGCGTGCCCCACTTGAACTAATGACCGTTTCAATCAGGAATCAAACCATCTTGTTCACGAGCCACCCTCCGTTGTTCTGGACGTTCGCAGAGAAACCGTTGGGCACGGGGCTCGTTTCGCCAAGAAAGTCAGCGCGTAGTCAGTTCGGGCGCCCACTTCTGGCCCCTCGCTTTCTGCTACTCATTGTCTGCTCCTTTCGTACAGTACTTGGAGCTATCGTAAACTCTCTGTGAAATTATCGTTCCTATTTGTTTGTATGATTGCCTCAAAAATGCATAAAACTAATGTTTCAAGCCTTTTTTTCTGCACCATCTAATTGCACCATTCGGAGCCTGCAACCCTCTTGTTCCAACGGCGCTAGAATAAATTGCACACGGATGGGGGGAGGGGGGAGCATGGAGGGAGGTAGGGGGGAAGAGAGACGTAAGCCAGTGTTCGATGCGATGTTTTCATCTCATTCATCCACAGAAATTTGCAATTATAATTTGTTTCGCAATTTCGAACAATAATGGCTTGCCGTCGCTCAGCTTTTCCAGTTTCGTCGTCGTTATCCTATTCCTTATTTAAAGTAGCCGTACTAGTAGCAGCAACAGCAACAACACTAGTAGTAGCGGTGTTAGCAGTGACAATGATATCGGTTATTGTGACGGTACTGATGTTAGCAAAAATTTGATTAGTAATGGTAGCGGCATTAATATCAGCAGTAACAGTAGAAGTACTATATGGAATAGTGGCGGTGGTAGTAGCAGTGCCATGTGCAATAGTGGCAGAAAGTGTAGCAGCAATGGTAGTAGCGGTGGTGAGTGGAATGTCAACAACATTTGCATCAATAAAGAAAGGTTGTGTATTGTTTCATAAAAGTCACATCATTTGTGTCGGCATAACATTTATAAATCAAATTCTTTATGCATGTTGATTTGCACGTCAGCTGAACAAGGTGTCGCATATATCGCAAGCAAAAGAAAAGCAAGCGGGAGCGTGTATATATTAGGCACTCGAAGAAGACAAAGTTCAGAGTGCGAGGGATCGGCCGTTGAGGAGAGGAATGGAATAAAGCTTCACCGTGAAAAGATACACAGTCAGTTTGACAGTTATCGAGTGCCCATGTCTTGCTGCGTCTCTGTTATCAGACGTCTTCGATTCAGGCGTAACGCTCTAGAAACATAGGTGATCACGAAGCCCTATGTGATGTCTTCTGCGGCGGTTCTCGAACCAAGTACTCACTGCTCATCCGTCCCTGTTAGTTACTGTTATCTTGGCTGACGATGTGTTTGTTGTGCTGATCCAGAATGGGCACATGTACGGCGGTGGAAAATATGAAGAATAATCGAAAGTATCCAGAACTATGCGATAATTTTGAGGATAGGAAAGTCGGTATTGCCAATTCTTTCGACTACTTTTTCGTATTCGAAGGCGTTAGCTGCGATGTTGCTGGGTGAGTTTGGAATCTGCAGCACCACATAGTTTCCGCTGCATCACGCCATTTCCGGATTCTAGAAATCGACTATACGCTGTCGATAAGGAAATTCGTGACCAACGAAGCACTTCTCGATTTCATGGGAGTGAGCGAACGCAAAAATTGGTGGTTCCATGAGTTGTGTATATAAGTGATGTAATAGAAATCTTGGGAAAACTAAGCCGAAGAAATGTGCGACGATATGACCATTCAGTTCGAACCTCTTGTTGGTAAATGTCATTTTTGCGGCGTGTCCACAGCTTTCGACTTGTTAAGAAATCCTTTGGAGGCTTTCGATTTTCGGGAAATACCAGATTTCACCGCAGCCAACGATCTCTAGGGTGCTGTAATCCTTCAGCAGTTGAGCATTGAGGGAGCTTGGAGTTTGTCTGCAGCTCATAATTTCCGTCCGTTCCTCGATGTGAACGCGTCAAAACTGGTGGTGAAAACTCCCTCACAGACTGGAACGCTTCCTTTGGAAGGAAATAACACTCATTCCAGGCATCGTTACGCGACATGCGAACTCAGCAATTCCGAATGCTATTTTAGCCACTGGTATGTTCCGCAATTAGCCTTTGTCTTCTTTTTGTTGAAAATGGTCATCGCATTTCGAAACGTTAGCGACAGCGGCGTGTTGATCAGTCAGACCAACGCGGCGCGCCTTCATTGCAGCAATACGCGTCTATTGGCCCGAAAAAACATTCCTCCTATGACTACCCTAAAGCTGAGTACCTGGACCTGGAAACGTGATTTGGAGCAAAGCTTAGGATATTGGTCACCACCAATCAATATCATATTTGTTGGCTTTACAACTGCACCGATCGTTGCTGATCACTTACAATAGTTTATGAAGACTGACCATTTCAGTAACGGTATTATTGCGTTGCCTTCAAGTCAAGGAACTTTTAATTTAGTGGCTGCAAATCATGGCGGCGCTATAAGCGAACTGATCGACATATCAATGCCTTCGCGCAGAATAGTTTCTCACTATACCCAGTTTTTATGACATATCTAAGCGTACAAATTTGCTGTCTATTCCAAAATAACGAGCGATTTCCGCGATTGTTATCCTGACTTTTAATTCTCCTAGTTGCATAAAAGATGGGTTATAGGAAAAATTATAACTGCCCAACACCGTTGCATTTAAATCCATTGGCGGACCATTTATAACACTATTAGTTTCAGCGAAGAGAAGTACTAAAACGAGTGATCCTCATCAGCGCAACCGTAGTTTCATCGAGCAATTAATTCCATGTACTCATCGTTTTCAGTCCCGTCTGACGGTCCTATGATGAGTCGAGCAGCAGCATGCCTGAATTCACCGGAAGCTTTATGAACAATAAAAAACAATTTATCAGACGTTAGCCATTATTAGCACTTACCGGAGGACTGCCAATGAATGGTGTTTTCCAATGGAGCGGAATGCGCACAAACTAGGGGTAACGTTGCGCCAATAGAACTTGCTTAAAAGACCAGTTGAAGCGTTTACAACGATTGCCCCCCGCCCATTCGAGGGAATTACAATAGAACTATTTGTCGCTATCCAGTTGCTGCTTTTCTCCATGGATTAGCATTTTCTGAATGGCACAATTAGTGGTTCACCTCCATCGCGCTCTCAGTGCTCAACCATGTTTCCATATGTAGCAACGATGTGAAGCCTTGAAAACGTTTCTTCTATAGTGCGCCCATTAGCAACCTCTCCTTCCGATGAATTCGAGGTCACAATCGAGGCTACTTTGGCGTCGCATTTCTTCAGTTTTGAAATTTTCTCGTAGAAGTCATGAACCAACAACATATGATTAATCTGAGCGGAAGGTTCCGACATTTCTTATCAGCTCAGTAATAGCCAATGGATACGGCGTGTGCAATTACATCTGCCTCGCCAATAAAGCGTCTTAAATTGAGCAGCGGTGAATTAGTTAGTTGAAATGTGGCCAGTCAAGTGGTTTACTTGCTTATGGTAAAGCCCTTCTTTTCTAATCTCTCGCTGCTCACCAGCAGTATGCTAACAAATTCTTCAAAGTTTTCCTCATTGCTATGTGGTGAAAACAGAAGATATAATTTTTATAACGGACGTCACCATCAACCTCCAGATGGAGGCGCAAGTTCTATTCATAATGATAGCGCATTTGACCCACTCAAATGGAACAATTTTTACGCGCGTTTTTTTTTCGACGACATGAAACCTGAGGTCTGCGCCTGTTCGGTGCAGAGTCAGTTATCTTCCTCGCTTATCCCAATCCGTACGCTCCTTGAAGAGGAAACGCACATTTTTGTATCCTTCGCTGTCGACATTAGAGAGGACTTGTGAAGTCTTAACTACCAAGTTGGCTACTAAAACAAGCAGGCTGATGATTCATACCTTAATGTCAAAGAAGCAATTTCGATCGTGCTCCAACTTCTCCAATGTTTCTGCTGCGCACAAGCATAAGGTGGTTGCATTACATAAAGCATATGAATGTGGTAAAAAGTGGTCGGCTGATCTCCTAAAGAACACTTCGAATTCTTCAAGTAAAGTTGTCTGCTTCCACTTGGAGAGAATGGCGATGGGTATGTGCTCAAGCAACTTGTGAATCCAGAACGATATTTTTGCTGCAGCAGATTATAGGTGGCAATGGTTTATTTCATCTGCCATCTTTTACGCCTCATTAAAAAATGGAAAGTATCACAAGGGTATACTGGAGCTGTTGCCCATGTCTTTTCCTTGCCAAAATTTGTCCCAAATGAAGCATTGCTGACTTGCGGCATGTCAGAGCGTCCATCACACAATGATGTGAGAATTTGCGAACTTCCACTCTTGTTGCTTTCGAGAATCCAACCTTTTTTGTTTTTTGTTTCCAACCATGCTCAATTCTTCACAGAAGTAGGAGCCTGCAGGTTTTGTGAAGATGATGAGCATTACGGGATGAGAGTTTCAGCGATCTTTCAAGTTGATTCATCGACTCCAAAGAGATTTGCTCTAAACTGCATATATTTTGCGCTGATCGGATTTTCATTTCAAGCAAATTCGGTAGAAAAACAGAAATGCTTCTCGAGAGATTTCTGCGACTAATCCGCTTCGCTGAATTATTGAACATTGTTTCCCATATTTTAGAACTTGCTGGTAACATATAAAGCTGATTAGTCAGATGAGTAGCATGTAAAACTTACATTACGTTTCACCCTATTTGAGAGCGCCTCTGCATTCGCGATTTCACCTCACCATACTACTATCGCTCGTCTACCACGATTTTGCCGTATTTCATGAAGTATCTCGCGCAGACTTTGCAATGAGCTATTTACCACTCGGTGTTTTACTAAGGCGCAAATTGCTCCATCCAACATCTCTACTTTCGATTTACGCACACCGCTCTGTCGGCTCTAATTGGGCTATTTCGCTGAGTAGCACTGGTAATTGAACATAAATAATTGAACGGTGATCGTTTTTGCTTCGACACTGCAAAGAAACGATGGGCAAGAACCCACAGTGATGTCGGTGTTGATCATTTGCTTCACTATCAAATTCCTTGAACATACGCTATTCATCAAATGCGCCATGCATGCATCGCAATGCGCTGCAAATATCCCAGCTTCCCTTCCCATTTGCTGGCTCAACAACTGTTGAAGTGAACATTTGTAATACTTCCGCATTTGCGTTTCTTCTCGTCTCACACTATCTTATGCAAATGTTTAAATCTATAACCACATTTTGCAGTATGTACAGTCACCGGGTGTACGCTAAGTTTCTTCTATATAATGAAATTTCCTTGCTTTGCTCGTTCATGAGAAAGATCATTGTTCGTCGCTTCGTTGAATATTTTCGCAAAAGGACCTTTTATATCTGTCGATATTGTTTAGAAAAGCTGTGGAAATAGAGCAGTACATATGAAAGAAAGTGATCTCGTACTCGCTTTATTAGGAGCACTTAGTACATGAGATCGGTTTCTGGTTCGAACAACGCATGGATCAGCTGATCAAACTGAACACTTGATAAGAAGGGCTTGTGTAGCAGTTTAATGGAATTTAATTTTTCCATAGAAGCGATGTCACTATTTCCTGCATTTGATGTCTTCCGAATATGGACACCAAGCTTGATCTTATTATCGTATAACGAAATCAGCGTCATTTGGCTCCCTTTCTCACCGTGATTGTATCACTTCCGCTAAAATGATAGTGCTGAAATTTCATCAAAATCATCGCTGGATCTCATGAAGATCGTTCAATACCCTGAAGTTCCTATTTTGCGGAAACTATGCTGTTGAAAAATTATTAAAGAATGAGTAACATTTTAAATCATGCCTAACTGCGACTACCTCGGCATTCTCGACATGACTCACTCAATCACCTTGTCTAGTGTTGTGAGTCTGAGATCTAAAAATCGGTGACTCTTGAACGATTTTCGCGCACTCATTTTAGAATGAATGGATAGCATTGACGAATATTTATCAACAGAGTGCGCAGCGTTGGTAGCATATGGTTTTTAGTGAAAACGACGATGTGGACATCGAGATGCACTGTTCTCCTCCAGGAAGTTTTTAACGTTCGTAATGTGTGGTGTTCCCTGAAAATGCCCAACTCGCTCCTCGTCTGTTTTAGATTATTCAGACCGTCTCATGTTCGAAATGGACTTTGTTCACTCTAGCGATACCAGTAAGCAGTCCATGTGCTACACATTCGTATAGGCCACACCATCCTTTCGAATTCCTTCGAGGAAGCCAAACTGGATGCTGCAGACCTTGGTTTTGACTAACTATATGAGGTGACTTTGAACAGCCATGTGTTTTTACTCAGCACGAGGTTCCATGGTGACGTGTGAGATTCACTGATGCGCCAGCTAAGTGGACAAATTCCAGATTTCTAGGCAACAGAAAATTATAGACCACGAGCAAAATTTGATCTCTCTCGAAGTCTCGAATCCCCGATTTCGAAATCTGGAGACGCATGGACCTGCCTGGAGACTTCTCTGCCTACAACTTTCGGAAGCCACTAAATCAACAGTCACTCGGACTTGGATTTTTTGAATTTCGTCAGCAATCGAAGGGCTCTTTCTTGCAGGCCGGCACGATACGTGAACGAATGTAGTCTGATCGAAAGGAAAATGACAATCTTCCAGTACAGCCCAAATGAAACAAAGAAGTGACAAGCGTGGAGCTGGAATCAGGCTTCTAATATTTCAATGCATTTAGTCCAGACGTGCCACAACCCCATGAAAATTGTTATTCAACAGGCTCTTCTCACAGATGAGACATAAGAGGAAAAAACCGGTGATATGCACCGCATCTTCTTGCGATAAAGCTGTCGACTTGAGAAATCTATTTTATGTGCCACGTTTATGCATTGCCGTCTTGCAACAGGCACGGTAAATAACACCAAAAATGTTCGTTGGAATATTGCAGTCATCCCAAAAAGTGAATGGAAAGCAAGGAACGGGAACAGCTTGGAACATGATAGATGCAAGAAGCAATAGTGGCACAGAAAAATACAAAAGTAGTGGAAATGTTTGTGGCATAGAGAAACGAAGAAATTAGAATGCAAGGTGCAGAGAGATGGTGCAAAAATTAATGCTCAGGAAGAACACCAGAAGAATGAAAAAGGAACATGCTTCTGTACAGAGTGAGGTGGCATTCAATCATGCAGGCTTCCGCGAATAAGCATAAAAATAGATAGAACTTTTCAATTTACCACAGCTTGTACCCGTTAGCTGAAAATATGAATGCTTAAACAGGACGGTCTCACTCATTGAGATTATAACTTATGAGCCTGCCATAAAAGAAAGGAATCTTACCAGTCATCTAAGGCGCACCCGACAAAAGTAACTAAATACGTTCAGCAGATCAGTCCACAAATCGATCTGCCCCAGTCTCGATCGACGACTTAACAGATAGTAAGTGAAAGCGTGAAAAGCAGTCTAAGCGAAAAGATGTCGGTTAGCAGCAATCCACGCAATACTGCCAATAAACAGGGTTGCAAGAAGGACAGATTATCATGCAGAAGAATGGGCGTTTTTAGACTGTCTTGCAGCGAAAAAACGATCCGAGCTAGCAAGAGTTGACTGCTGTCAAAATATTCCGTTTGGTTCGTTCTTTCCTACCTCCGACATCACCATCACAGCGTGGTTCTTTCATCTTGCACTATACGCAGATTGCGCTTTCACTGAAACAACGTACCGCAATATATTGTGACACACATAACGTCCGCAAATATTATTTTATTTCCTCGGATTTCTCGTCTTATGTAAGGGAATGGGAACATGGGAGGCCGGCGTATCGGCATACTCAGCTGCGGATTGGATCGCTGAAGAATTAGGATTGAAAAAGCTTATGAAACGAAGAGTGGATCAATAGAACGCAAATTGGAGACGGATTGACCTCTTCGCCTTCAAGGGTGATGCTGGCGATCGCTCGACTTTTCGAAGTAAACCTTCTCCGTCTTCTCTCAAAAAATTTCGTTTCCAGCTCTTCCGCCTCAATCACCTTTCTCAATTTCTATCCAGTGGTCTAAATGTGCTACCTTCCTTCTGTTGTTTGTTCTTTTCTACGAACACGACGTTGTTCTCACGAGGTCCACCGGCGGCCATTATAAATAAGTTCAATGTTTAGGTCCTGAGCGCCATTTATGCATCAGTATGCCCTCATTGTCGTTCACGAAAAACTGAGCAAGTGCTTTTTCTACGGATTACCATAAATGGGAGCTTTTCGGTTTCGGAATTTCATAGAATAATATGGAAGTTCTGCGCTAACATGAGATTTCATTAACTCTTTCAGTAAGATCTGTCAAACGGGAAATGTGGCGCAAATGCTCTGCCAAGCATTTATTTTTATCCTGATTGGCGCCTTCCTTTATGCATTAATCCCGCTCCGACGTGAAGCGAGATAAAAGCGTGCAAAACCTCATTAGGGCAAGAACAGGTGTAACATTTTCGTGCGATTCACAGGGGTACCTATGAAGATATTTTTTATGCCACTCATGCAATCGAATGAATATAATGGATAGAGTACAACAACCTCTTGTGATTGTTTACGGCATGTGGGATAGATTATTTGTGATGGTTCCGATTGACTGCGTCATCCCTTTCTGACTTCGCTGCTTTCTTTCGCGCATCTCATTCTCGTCTCTTTTTCTGCATGTAAGCCGATTTGCCCGGGACCCTGCCTAAGTGGGCCTGTGCCCGATGTAATGTTTGAGTTAGTTGTGGATGTGCAGTCGCTTTGTTGGAGTGAAATTTGGCTCGGTGTTTTGCCAAAAATATAATCACTAATTTCATTGGTTTCGGTGCAGTCGCAGGTAGCTCAGAATGGCTTTTTCTAGGAGCAAACAGTATTACATGTCGAACTAAATACTTCGAGTTATATTTCGAAGACATTATTTAGTAGGATGTGATGTTCACGCATCTTCAGAAATGACCGTCACTATCGGACGTCCTCTATCAAAACTTTGCTTTATACTGTATACGTCCAGCTTGCTTCTTGGAAGAGTTCTGCTGAAAATTCATTCGCTAAATGCAATGTTGTCGTGTTTTGAACAAAATAATCTCTTGAGCACATCGCAGGTCATGGTTTTTATAAGCAGGTCGNACTTTTCTCATGTAAAAACGAATTTTTCCCAGGTAAAACATCATTTTTCTGGCAATATACGATACGATATATGGCTTCATTTTTCTCAGGTATTTCTGGCAATCGTTGTTTTTAAATTTCCGTTTCATTCAACAATCTTTCGCTTATCGCTGATTCTATTCCAATATTTTTGGGTGGTATATTCTAAAGTAATATAGGTGAGGGTGTCATACCGCACGTATATAACGTCCGGAAAATAGTTCTGAAATAATGCTGAACAATTGCCTCATAGCGATGGACTCACACCAATCGATATACGATATACGGAGTCATAGCCGCACGTCTTTTCCATAGTCAGTTCCCCCATTATCTCTATGGTCACCGCTTCGCATAATAACTAGAAAAGCTTTCTATGGAGCTACTCGGAATAGTCCCCTTATCTCTCGAAGAAACCACGCTGTGCATTTTCTATATCGGTGTTAGATCTATATCAGTATTAAATAAAAATTGCACAACCTTCAGGTACATATATATATATATATATATATATATATATATATATATATATATATATGTTCATCTGCGTTGCGTCTTTGCATATGGCTTTTTCCGCGATTTCAGGTTGCGAAATAATACGAAGTAACGAAGTATCCTAGTCGTATATTTATGCTCATGGTCGCACACATTTCGACGTAGTGCTGTTTGGCAATGTCAATCAGCGCAAAGAAAGAAGAGCTCTCATACTGCCGAAGCGATAGACGCTGCGGTCGTGTGACGTCAAGCTTTAAAGCACAGTAGAAGTGCACAAATTTTTCCGGTAACGAACCTGGCTTCTTTCCATAACATGCAGTGTTGCAACAAGAAGAGGAAATACGTTGGTACCGCCCCGGTGCACTCAAGTAGTAAATGCTGCTGTTGGTCGTACAATTTTTCTAACTGCTTGCCTTATATTGCCGCATGAGTCGATACATTCCCAATAGTTGCAGTCGCCCTTTTTGCTCACGTCTTTTAGTTGTTCGCCGTAAACAGAACGTTCGTGATGAAAATCGTATCCAACCGTTCTATGGTTTGTCAATCGGCTGTCCTCTGAATATTTATGCTCAATATTAAATACAGTGGACCGCTCTGAATTCGAAGCATGGCTCACCGGTTCATTGGCAACAGTTGAATCTTATTGTGTTCGGAGTCTTTTTTTTCATTTGATCGTTGGTCTTGTCCATGATTCAAGCTAGAAAAGGTTGCTTTATTTCAACATTTATGTTCTCCAACCGAACAATTATTCCTATTGAGGTGTCTATGTTTTTTGCTAGATAGCGTTCATGAAATCAGCTCGACGTGTGATCCATGTCTCCGCGTCAAATCTCGGAGCCGAATAGGCCAACTGTGCCAGTACAGCTTTCATGTACCAAACGCGAGACTGCCATTGCGAAACCACGTTGTGAAATTGTCGCATTCTGTTCTGGAATGTTTCAGTACGTGCGATTTCACTTACGCGCTTGTGTCTGTTTGGCGCTTCTACACTGTCAAGTAACGAGGAAAAGAACTTTGACCTGTGAAGTGAATTCCGAAGGATCCATAGAAATGTTACTATGCCTTATGTGGTTGCTGTAATAACCTGGATGCATTACTGAGTATGTGAAATTACCCATCGGCGATGAACGGACTAGTTCCGGTATGCTCTTATTCAGTGGTAGTGGCTCCTCCAGGAGAAGGCTTGAAAGAGTAGTTTGTCCTGTCGTATAGAAACTGAAGCTAATTAGTTCTGCCGTCTGAGGAGATAGTTCCTCTATAAATTTAAGATAAAACTCAGGCAGGTTGGTGGTATTGAGCTTCTAAAAGATAATCCTGGTAGTCTCGTAGTTGAAGGTACTGTGCCTGAAAGCTTTCTCTCGATCTATTTCACGTCTGTTTACAAGGTGCCTGCACACGATCTGTTCAGATTTACTTAGTCCTACCTCCGAGTTCTCCCACATCTATCGTTTTAATACTTCAGCAGCCTAGGTTTGTGGGCAGGTAAAGTTGCTTACCAAAAGGAAAAACGCACATCTAGACGGCATTCCATACATTTTTTTAAAGTCACTACTGACAGCATTATTGCCCCTGCTATGACGTCCAGTATGCGGTAATCATGAAACGCGACCAACGCCTAGCTTATTTTTGATGAGACGATCGTGATTCTAATCTTAAATTTAGTGTACCATTTGGGCTTTAAGGTTCTGGCTAGCCAGGATGCCGTAAATAAGAAAACGTTTTAGTGAGAGTCGTATTTTCTGTCACAATCAAAAAAAATTTTTGGAATAAAAGCTCAATATCAAAAATTCACCTTGAAGTTCTCCAAGACTGACTGTGCCATACTGACCACGAGGAACGACATTGGCTGCATTTGCAGTACTTTTCATTTTGTTTCTTTCCCTGAGCTCTATTGTTGCATTAATTCTCGAGAATCTCGAGGCTTTTGAATTTCTTATCATGTCATACATATGCTTTTTACGTTGGCAGTCCTTCATAAACCGCGCTGAAATAGTAATTTGTGAGCATATACAACAATTCATTTTCAGCCTATTTCTTTCCTTTGATTTCTATTAAGAATTTGCCCCAATAATAACCCCTTTACTCAGGTGTTTTCTTTTTTTTTTTTTGCAGAAAATGCTAGGTCGTTCCTCACTGTTAACCAATACGCAGGGTATACTCAGTATAGTAGAAGTGTGGCCATAAATGAATGTGCCTATACGCTTAAAATAAGAAGACTTTAATTCGATTCAGCTGGAATAGCCTTGGAAAAGCCATAAACAGTCAACGAAATTTCTGTGTGGCAATTAGACGACCACCTGACTGGCATCTATTCGCGTTTGCAAACACTTCTACGTATCATATGTTTACATACCTATTTGACGAATGTTGCATAGCATTGTACTGTTGAAGATGGTGGCGGTTCACGTAGTACCCCAATCTTTTGCTGTCACTATCCATCCAAAATTCCATGATGCAACAAACACACTAGTGGGGCAATGATCTTGTCGCGCAACACTCCAGAATTCCTTCTGGACAATTTTGCGGATGGCCGTCAACTGCGTACTGTTATACTGCAAATGAGGTAGCGATATACGATCTGAATAAATAATGCCTCCTATGCTCCTTGATTTTTGCTTCTTTTTGTTCCTTTTCTTCATTAGCTGCTTGTTAGCAAATTGTCCACCGCATGATCTGCTTCGTCGCGCGGCATCCTTTTCTAGAAATTTGCTTGTAGCAGCATTTCTCAAAGCCGGGTAGCTTCTTCTTTTTGATCTATTTCATATCAGTTATCAGCAGTTTTTGCCACAGCAATGCTCATTAATTTTGAGCGTAAATTCCGCATTTGCTTTCTTCGATTACAAACACTATTATTATACTTTGCAAACTTATTTATTTTTCATCACTCTTAATTCCTTCATCACCCAACAAAGCTTGAATTCTAATCTCTTTTTGTCAATTTCGTGACTCTCATTTTTTCTGTGATGGTCGAAACATGAGCATCCCCCTATGATCTTCAATTGTATAATTACAACATAGCTGTTGTGGTTCTTTCTTAGTTGCCTTTGCCTTCTTCGTTTCACTTTTCGGTCTTCTGATTCAACAAGCACTTGCATTAAAAAATAAATGCACACTTTATCATGCAAATTGACTGCTTGACTGAAACATTCGATTTTCAAAGTGCACACTAAAGAAAAACATCTGATTCCGTTTTTCTCAATCTCCTCTTCGCCGTGCGCACTTTTTTAAGAAGTGAAATTGGTGCCCTTTCCTTCACTTGCTCACCCTATATGAATGCAGGTGCATGCAGGTACATATAGATCATTTATGTGCGTCTGTTGATTTCAGCGTTCTCTAGAGGCAACTATATAGAAGATGAAATATTATTTGTGCTTCTCGTCGGAATAGTTGCTTTTATTTCGCAACAAAACTAGATCAGAATTTTGGTCCATTAAAATAGTTGAGGTCGATTTCCTGTGTTAACGAGGTAATTTCTATATACAACAGGGCAACATTTTTTTCGGGTTTACCGGGCTCTGTCAGACTTGCGAATAAGCTATCGCATCATGGTCCGATGCAAGCGGATGCTGTCACAACCGACATCAGTTTCAATTTTTTGCACGAGTCGTGAACATGCACACAATGATCGTTGGTTTCCTAAGCGTTTGACGTTTTCAGCTATTTTTCGAATGGGATGAAATATTGCTTCGCTACCTGAAAGATGAGCATGTGATGACGGTAATGATGAGGATGAAGTCGTAGTAGCTTTAGAAACACCGTGACAGCAATCATATCAACGCCGATTATTGAGTTGTTCCTCCAGCACGTTCTAAAAGGTGGCAATTTTCGGTGTGGCCTTTCATTGTTGTTGCCTACTGTTATGTATGATTTCCGCTCCATTCCGTTTGCGCAAAAGAGTTCATAGCTCTATTTTTTCGCTTTGCTCAGCTGCTAAAGATTTAACGATGGAACGACGAAGGGTTTCGCAGCAGTTTGTTCCCTCTGTGTCTCCCACTCGCTGCTAATCAGGGTGGCGTTTCATTCACTTGTCAAGCTGTAAGAAAGGTTCGCTTATTAGGACGTTGCCGCTAAAGCATTTTTTTATTTCTCGTTCTTCGCGTCCTCTAGCTTGATGTTCTGGAAATCTAAACTTGCAGCGCAGTTGCGCCGATTCATCGGGAATAAAATTTCAAAGTCAACAATCTCCACCCCTATATGCTCATCATCTCCTTCCGGACAAATTATTTCGTTGACTTCGATACCTCGGGACTGTGCGGTAGGGCGTTTAAGCATCCCACTCGCTTGAAGTCATTTGGGTCATCGGATGTTAAAATTGGAAGCAATCCGTGCCGCCAAATCTCCAACTGAACGCCCTCGCGACTGGATCTTGACTTATATATAGGAGAAGAGTGGTGCTTTTAAACTAAAAGCAACAATAGCCGAAGAAATGTTCGCTTAAGTTGTTGCTGGTTACGGTCATGGCCCGATATAAAGTGCACCGCGTCTTTTCGAAATTTTCTGCTAATACGTTCTCCAATCCTTCTGTATGAGGTGTAATCTCCGATTTCTGAATTCGGCATTGAACCTGAAGTCAAACGCAGTTGCGAGCATCAAGCGAACTTACCAAAAAATTACCCATTCGCCTTTTTTTCTCGCATCAGTTGGTCTTGCTCGAATCAAGCGTCGGAAATCCGCCATAGACGTAGTATTGAAAAATTGGCATCGAATTGGTTATGAAAGCGAAACGCATCGATGTATTGCAATATGCCGTCTATTTTGGGGGGCACTTTTTATGAGCTATAAGTTGTAGCGTGGGTAAGTTTGGCGGTGCCATGACAACACTTACCAAATGTTCACAATACCCTATGACGGTCTCTTGTCACGACGAAAACGGTCCGCCGAAAAGGATTGCGGCCCTTAATGCCTTGTAGGTACTTCATGGAAGAACAAAGGCTAGGAGAAGGAAACTCTGACCAAGTAAAACCTAGATCATCAGTAAGATGACCACCAGGCAATGTATTGCTGGACCTCGCAATAAACCTGCCAGCTGCATCAATGGAGAGAACGACGAGTTCTTATCAAAGAAGTTGCAGTAGGCTTTGAAATTTTCGATTGAATTGCTTTCGCAGAGATCGCTCTGGTTGTTGAATTTCAAGGTGCTTCCATAAAAATTAATTTCCGCAGTTCAAAAGTGTGTCGCACTTCAGCAACTCCGCTCCCCCTCTGCTACCCAGGAACACTATTCTAAGTAGCCAAAAGTTTCCTGAGCACGAACTGAAGAAAATTCTGGCTCCTGACCACCTATTTCCGAATGTGCAAGAAGTGACATGAAATGAGGCAGCAAATAGTCACACGAAATAATCAAAAATATGGTTGACTGAAACCGCAGAAAATCCAGGCAGGAAATCGCAAAGAGATTTCAAGAAAAATCATCTGAAACTGAGACTTCATGCAGCCGTGTTTTGGGCTTCTTCGTCCTATTTTTTAGTTTCTCTGCAAAATCGCTTCTAGGTGCAAATTACTCGCTGAATTGGAAACGACGTATACAATGGTTGGCCACATCATTTATGACATCGTTTATCGATGAATTTTTGTCTTGAAAGAGTAGCCAAGTTTAGCAAATGTAAAATTTTGAACAAGATGGGATGGAGACGAAAAGGAGAGGAAAGCCACTCGTTTTTTGATCACTCTTTACAGGTCAATCATTTTGCTGCGTAAACGATATTGCCGAATTTCCTTTATATTGATCTGTCAGAAACTAAGTAATAAATAATTCCGGTGATCTTCTCACTTTCTGTTGAGGCAGCAAGACAGTTTTGTTTTCATTGGGTCGATAAATATTGAAGAGGCTTCGTCTGCCGGCTCGTCCGTCTATCAACATGTTTCAAGCAGGATTTGTTGCTATGAGTCAATTGGAATACAAGGTAAAAGCATTCATGCTTCCCATCTGAGTCGAAAAAGACTAAGTATCTACCGATACAACAACTTTCTCTTGCATCGTCTTCTTCTCTAACTGAGGAGGCCTTGTTGCACTCCAATGGGAAGCGAAATTTCACTCAGTGTCGGTGCTGTCAAGAGAAATGCAATGTTTTTTTCACTTGAAATACCTCACTGTTCCAAAGCGGTTGTCTTTTTTCCAGCCATTCCTCCTCCTAGTCTGCCGATGGAAAATAACACAATACGCAATCCCTACTTGAAAAGTGAAATGGATGGACTAGAAGTGAACATGTGAGCTTAAGAAGCTGCTTGATTAAGGGTTTGCGCAGACAGTGAGCAGATTGTCAATATAAGCGAGCGTGATGTTAAAATTATGTTCAGAAGTGCTCGAATTGAGCGAGCGGAAAAGGCTGCTTTCGAACTGGATTCTTCGAGCTTGAGTGTCAGTCGTCGCCTCGGTATACCCATAGGACCCAATCAATTTCATTTATGTTACGAACAAAAGTGCTTATAACCTTTGCTCCTTACATACGAGAATCGCGCTATTCGAGCCGTCTCGTTCAAACGTCAATTAACTACTTTCGCTGTGTATCACCTGGATGATAGTTAAAGTGCTTGTGATGCGTCTCCTTGTCATCTCTGCCCTCTTGAATTGCACAAAACGTATGCAGTCAGTTTTCTTCTAAAGTTTCTCATAGCTGCGCAGCAAATGAGCCCTTTACACGACATCTCATTTCCTCTTGATGGCACTGGAGATGTTGCGACAGATCAATTCCAAACCAGCTTCTATGACTGCCCTTTTTCTCAGTAATCCGTGAAATTGTTTGGCAGCTTTAGTAGAGTTCCTCATCGTTACTTCAAGGCCGTTCTCTCAAAACGCCGACTGCTGATGCGGTCTCGTAACTTTCCAATAAGCTTTATAGGTTCAACTTGTTTACTGATGAAAAAATTTGTATCTGATTTGCACTAATTCTCCTACGGAACATTAAATTACGTAGAGTCTTGTTTTGCTCGTTTAGTTTCACTATTAAAGCTTTCGAGCTAATGGAAAAGGGCGTGTCAACATACGCCTGGAAGATACTAGCAGGGTTGCCCATCGGTGTAACGCTTCTGAATCGTGATCATTGTGAGTGCGTTTAGCTTGCCGATGCCGTACTACGACAGAGTAAACTTGAAAATAATTTCGGTGAAATAAAATTCCCCGATGGCGATAGTTAGAAACTGCGCGCAACTTGTGCGCATTCGCCTATTAACCGTCAATTCTTCGGGCGTCTTCGTTCAGAACGCTTAGTGGAATGAAATTGCCTCCAATCGATGAAAAATTTCGCTTCAATGTTTGCATCGTCAAAGATGTGCTGTGACCAGTGCAAAATGATGAACTACGTTCAGAGGCATCGTTTCGTTCGCGTCTCTAAACTTTCTCGTATGCTTTCGACAATCAGCATTCACACCTAGGATAGGAATGCTTTTTCAAAGGTTTATTAAGGGCTTATTTTGTTCCTGTATTCCTTTATTTTGAGTGCTTATTGTGCGGCGAAAAGCGTTTATGTATTGTGCACATTTGACTGTAGTGAAAACGCCACACAGCAGGTGAACTTGTACACTGTGATAGCTATTGTTGTCGTAGTTGCTCAATGACAATGGCTTCTAAGCTTGTGAAGAAATTACTCCTAAAATCTACGGAAGCAAATTAGTTATAATGTTAACATGTCTATTAGTTTCAGACACCGTGAGTGTTTCATTTTATCGATCCGGGTTGCAAACGAGAGTGAAGTTGAATGCAGCAAAAGTGACGCATTGAAATAAAAAAACTGCTACATTGAAAAACGCTCTTACGGTTGCTAGGTGGCACTGAATTTTTAATCACGTTTAATCTCATCACTCGATAAACGAGCTTTCAATGACGTACTTTTTTTTCAAATACTGAACTGAGAGAAGAGGCTTTGCTTTAAATGACGTTTATGTTAAAAGTGAATCCAAAGTAGAGCATTGTCTTGTAGAGGTAGGGGTGTTGCTTCATACCCCCGCTGCCGCTGTGGAGTTAAACCAATGATACAAGACGCCTAAAACTTGTTATTTTCTATCAGATGAAGCACCGGCTGTTTACTCATATGTGCTTTCGGTTGGAAAAATCGCGTCTTTGAGTAACAATAGTTGTTGATACTTCAAATTTCAGGTCAGCCCCATTCTATGTGAGAAGGGTTGCCTCTAGCAACTTCCCTCAGAGCGGAATAACAGTGCCTCCTCTGAGGGAAAAAGATTGCTTAGAACAAGGAAGCAGTATTCTTCGTGGGTGTTTGGAAATTAACGAATTAACATAAGATTTAGGTGAACTTCATCTATCAAATCCAACTCGAAAATTTCCTGCCATTGACATCTGAGATTTTCCATTGATACATTCGGCATGCTGCCCATTGTTGCAACAGAACATTGCAGGATGTTTCAGTGCAGCAAACTGTTTGCTTGATAAGTGGAAAATTCCAACTTCTTTTTCGGGGAAGAATCTTGAAAAATAGTCGAAAACAAGCCTGATGTCAGCTTTGCTAATTAAATTAATCTGAAGCAAACTTACACCTCTAAGCTTATAGGTACGCGTCTTCACTACGGGAAGCAATCAGCGCTGGAAACAATGTTTCTAATGGAGAACACCGTTTCCTGTAGAGGCGAATTTCTTCCGCCGTTTCCTCGCACTATACTCCGTAGTAAGTTAATGCTTCTATGGGTACCTTGGCTACGAAATTAGATGGACCAACCAGAGTCATGCACAACACGACGATAGCAAATTACTACAGCAGTCAGCGATCATTTCCAGTAGTTAGTGTTGGTGTGTTCCTGTTGAAAGTCATCACTTCATCAATAAACGAAAAGGCGAGAGTAAGGATCAGGACGATAATGTGAATACGACTTCCGCTGAAAAAAGTTTTGCCCTGGGTGAGTAAACGGTGATCATTCGACTGGGCGTTCAGTACGATGAAAGTGTGGCGTTACTGCTTCTTTGTTAGCTAGCGCATGTCAGATGAAATCTGACTAAATCTTAAACAACAATAAGAACCTAAGAGATCTGAACTCGGCCATCGAAGTGAAAAGCCTCGAAAGCTGCTTTCGTTGAGATCGTCCTCCTTCCTATAAATCGCTTACAGCTATCGATATATTATCTACGTCCACATGCATTATTTTTATGTTTCTATCGTATTCGATAGTTCTGCCATACTTCATCTAGGAGGTATTATTTTCGTTTTTTCCTTCTTGAGACATTTATATCAGAGTATTGTCCGTCAGACATCTTCAGGAACTTTTCAATCACTTCATTTTCTTAGCATGAATATGCCACCATCAATATGGGATCACTTTTTTTATTGAAGTCATCGTTTTTAGGTAGTCGGCAATTGCACTGTGAAGCTTTTTTATTAATTAATCCAACGGACAGCTTATCGGCTCCGGCGCACAAGATTTATGCTAATCGTTGCGATGATCATGTGAGGGTTATAGAGAGGGCATGGCCATGAGTTTTTTCCTCCTTTTCCAGGGCACACTGCTGGGCATGAAGAAAGTTCTATGCGATGCATGTGTGTTGACGTTTCAAGCGAGACTTCTCGATGCAAATAGCGAATAAATTACTGTCGTAGATAGATGCATAACCAAGAGAATAACGACTGTTCTTAATCCATATTGCCAATATGCTTATAGATTGAAATGGCATCACAAAAGCTGTGAAACCCTGGTATTAAGAATAGCTCTTCCAATACGGTCTAGCAGTTGCGTGCATTCGAATCAACAGGGATTTTCTATAGCGTTTAGAAAGTAGAGGGCAAACGAGTTTTGTTAGATTACGTTTCAATATCACAAAATGCACCAAAAGCGAAAGGTATGTTACTTCAACCGCCTGTGGACACAAAGAGGACTGCCTGTCCAGTTTATTGTTCTAGGTACCCATCAACCACCTTGCGACAGTTCCATCGTCGCTGCAGTCAAAAATATCAGAAAGCCATGTGTTACTGCTCCTACTGGAGTAGTCGTTCACAGCCTAGATGCCTTAAGCGAGTTTCGTTCACATGAACGAAAACCTCGCTGGGTTAGACAGTTTCATCGTATACCGTATTACCACAGCACTGATAAATCGTTAGAAGCCCAATGATGACCGCACCTACCTCGATAATGCTAGTAGCCGAAATCGCCGATAATTTCATCAGTTAACATGAACCTTTTGGAGCAGTACATTTCCGCGGTGACTGGTTCTAACACAACTGTGTTCTGGCTGCTTATCTGTAAGAAGTCATAATGGCTCGAGGTGCCGTCGATTCGTGTTACATGACACGCATTACTAATAACTCTGAGGCACAAATTGAATGCTGAAAAAGATGCCAGCAAATGCTCCAATGCAACGCGCCTGCAAAACAATCCTCAAATATTCGTCAACAGAAAGCAACATGCTGATCAAAAACAAATGATTTGTGCTAAAGCAGGGAGGAGGGGATGGGTGTCCAGTTGGTTGCTGCAATGACACTATTACCTCATTTGAGTTGCAAATGTTGCCCCTTAAAATCTTGTGCTCTGATTATGCAGACAAACTGTAGAAGTTCTATTGTTCTCCTCAGTCTCTTCGGTAAGCAAAAAGTTCACCTAATTTCAATGAGAAGGTGAGCAAATTTTTTATCTACTATTTTGCATGAGTTGAACAAGAGCAAATTTCGCTCCAAGTTGGTATGCATTCAGCTTGAAGTCATAAAAAATCAATACTGATCACTTGAAAGGGAGCAGTCTTTCGAGATATGAGATCACGCTCTAAATTGCTCTCATAAATTATCTGAACTC
>JAARMF010000190.1:49524-82645 GCA_022844705.1 Toxascaris leonina | reverse complement strand
CCCCCCCCCCACCCCCTTCCCCTTCCTCTGCTCTCTCGTCCCTCCTTCATACTCCTAAGTTTGGTCACCGCTATGTTCATAAGGCTTAAAATTCAATATGTCGTAATTCCTTACCTCGTTCCTCTTGGAGCAATGCACTGTTATTCGTCGAATTTTCAACGATGACGTCAAGTACATGGACTCTGGCAGATTTCCTGCAGACCATCGTGTTGTTGTTCTCGCTCGGAGCCTCAAACATCCCCAAGTAGATTTGGGCTTTGTGAATGTTCGGCGGGCTGCAAACTAATGTGGCAGTGTTGCGTCTTAGCCATTTACACCTCGCTACTATTCTAGCTCATTTTTCCCTTACTTTTGAGCTTCCTCAAGAGTTCCTTGTACTCCGTACTTGCTTGAGTTTTTGTATGTTGAATGCATCAGCTTCGATGACTATAGAAGAGATCCAGAACGTATTTGAAGGCTATTGGTTGCAGTTTGTTTTATAATGTCAAGTTTGATGTGCAGCAGTGGCGTCAGCATCCGCTCTAGAGCCATCCGTGGCTATAACTTTAAGATGTTGCTCACTACAGAGAGCTCAGTGGGGTGCTGCTGTTCCGAAGGCGAAGATGCCAGGGAACCGTGATAAAACAGCCCTGGAGACCTATCAGAAATGAATCCTCCACTACCATCTTAGCCATGACGAGGATGTCGAAGCCTGCCTAGTAGACTTCGTACATCATAGCAGCTGCTTGTTTTAAGCTGCTGTTTAAATTATCCAGCCGTTTGTCACATGCTGTCATCACTTTAAGAAGAATTAATGTAAATTGCTCCGAAACGATAGGTGATCTCTATTATATTATATCCTATCCAGCGAGGGAAAGTCTGTGGAAAATAATTACCATTTCCTATGCCTTCACGATAGTCAGCTGTCAATAACACTCCATACATCGCAGTGAGAAGTAAGCTTCGTCAAAACAGATGAAAAAGGATTCTGAAGGTGTTCAGTTGCAGCTTACTTCTTCGCAATAAATGTAATCCGTTTTGTAATGATGCATTGGATCTGCGGAAGCGCTTCACTGAAGCCCAGAAATATCGTCCCACACAGAGATGCATTGATCCGAGTAAATATGGCGTACTGTTTTAATGTAAAGTTGGCAAATTACTAAATATGTGCGTTCTTTCGCTGGTAGTTGATGGACATTCATCTGTAATGTGGAGTTCAAATCTCTATGGAGCACTCCATGGTTTAGAGGTACGATTCGCGATGGAAGAGCCATGGAAGCTTTCAGCTAATGTAATGTTAGTGTGCTGCCACATACGCAATCTGCTTATGTATTTTCGTTTTTAACTACAAGCATTTTATTTGTTATTGAATGGATTTGCTATTTTTGAACTTATGGCAGAAGATGGGCTTTAATTTCCATGTTGAACGAGACAACGAATTCCCGACGCCGGCAGTTTATCGTTCTTTCCTCGTTGCATCAAATTGTAGGTTGCGAACGAGGATTTTATGAGTGAAAAGTCATATCCAATTACGTCTGGTTGCATTCATGAGCACTGCCGACTGAACGCAATTTTTAGTCTTGAGAGGTCGGAATGCACTGTTGCAGGTTTCACAACCGACAACCTTCAACTACAAATATCAAAGATCACCCGTTGGAAATATCGTTCACGTCATCGAGGAGATTAATTTCTTCTTTCTTTTTGAACAAATAATGCAGCGAAACGTCAGCTTATGCTTATCGAGGCCACATTTCTAAATTTGTTGGAAACGCATTATCGCAGTTGCGCCTTCCTCCCAATAACAGTTCGTCTTAATACCAAGCTTATGTTGCCTTTTCTTGTGGTTCGTCTTATGATCTCATATACGTTCCTCCGTCTTATATGCCCCTAACAGTAGTGTTCATGTTTGAAACAACTGTGGCGTTGATGCAATACCGTATGAGGAATTTTTATGCAAGAGAGAAAAGATTTATGGCTCTAGGAGGCTTGAAGAGGTGTTTACATTCCTAAGACCTAAAGTCGCAAAAAGTCGGAAACTGAGTACTTCGTGTGGACTTTATAGGGTGTAGAACGGTAGATTACGAAGTTAACCGAACTGTTCACTAAACTAAGCATCATTTGCAGGGAAAATTAGAATTTCTTACGAATCACTCATTGTTCACACGAGGAAGAAATATGCAATGACTATGAACTGGATTTTATTAGTGGAAGACATGATATATAGAGGCAGCTTTCTACCCTCATCTTACATCCAGATATGGCGAGCAAAATGTCAAAGATTTGTATGCCTCTTAAATTTTTTATGCTTTTTTTGCAGCAATTGCAAAGCACACTATGATAACATCATTTTTACACTCATTAGTATGAGAGTGTATATACGAATCGGATTGTCGAGAAATTACAATATGCCAGAAAATAAAGCTAGTCGAACAACTTTCTGCCAGTGCTGTCCATATCCTTCAGCATTGTTGAATTTTCATCTAACTATGACTCATCAACCTTAGAGATAAGCATAGGCTTCGTTGAACGTGCGACCTAGTCATCTTTATAGAAGTTAGATTCTAGCGAAGGAAACGAACCTTTCCTTAGAAATTCTTGCAACAACTCAGTTTAATTGTTCTGTGCAACTATTTGCTTGAATAAGCTGAACCTTCACTAAATTAAACACGCAAAATTATAAAAATGATTTCATATTTCCATATTCAGGAGCTTTCTCGCTGAGAATTTTCCCAATGCACTTTCTTGTTTGTGGAAGCATGGATCAGTGAAAATCTGGACGAGGAGCAAGAAAACCAAAAGTGTAAGCTGGAAGATGCGCCCGGAAAATTAATGAACACATTCTACAGCGCAAACAACGCTTTAGTTTTATTCGCAACCTAGTCCAAATGAACGGTTCCAAGGTGCTCATGAGTTCGTAAATCCATCTGTCTTAGCAGCTGTGATTCTCTCATTCCTGTTCTTCTCTCTTTATTGCTTTAATTTCCCAGCGACATTCAAATGAAAATAGTGAGACGGTCGAGCATTTTGCACTCTGTTTCGACAACCGTATGCCATTCGAACGTGCCCATCGGCTCAAAAGCAGCGAATAATTTGAAATACGCACGCTACGTAATTTAGCACGAAGCAAAAGAGCACTTAGACAAGGAGTTTTCTTCTACCTCGAAAAATTCTTCGATATGTACAGCAATCCTAAAGATTTTATAGTAGAATGTGCATCGCGTAAATGCGAATAGTACCATTTGTAACGTTCAATGTACTTTTCCACTCTTGATATGCTAAACATCGTTGACCTCTTTTCGCATATAACGAGGTGCCCTTTGCACAATTTGAATCAATTCTTTACTCATAGCATAACGTTGTTTTTTTGCGCGTTGCCTGACCGCTGTCCATCGAAAAAGTGAACATTGAAATTTGATACAGAATTTTGGCGAAATGCATGTTAATTTAAAAAAACTTCCCGGAAGTGAATTTTCCGCAGATTAATCATATGGTAACGACAGCGTCATGCGAAGCATTGAAGCATCATGAAACATTGTAAATGGAACTAGATGTACGAGAATATGCGTTAGATTTCGGCTTGAGGAACCAAGTCAAATACACCCTATTGATGCTGTGGATCAGAAGTGGGCCCACAGAATGGTGTCAACGTTGTAATTTTCAGTTCATATGACACTGTGTATCAGTCTATAAGTACGAGCGCAACAGGAATACCTGTTGATCATTCGTACCTGTTGACCTGAAACGTCGATCAATACCTGTTGACCTGAAACGTCGATCATTCGAATTCGCTTAGCAAAATGCGCTCCAGAATTCGGATTCCATCGCATCAAGCGTTCTTTCCTTGCAACTTCGCAGCCATTCATAGAAGGTTCACTTTTATATTTTCAATATAGTTATTGGCATTCATTCTCCAAGAAGCGCCGATTTGCATACGCTTCTATATTTAAAGCTCTGAAAATGAAGGGTTACAAGAGTTTGAAAGTTTGGTGAAGTGCTGCGCGACGAACATAAACTGTTTGAGATAATAAGTTCCCGTAGCGAACGTTCATGCGTATCAGTTCCAGCTTGTTTCTGTTCTATGTTCTCTTGAGATAGCATAAAACTTAGTGAGTTTTTTCAACAGCCGTCGTCATGATCTTCTTGAAAAAAATGTCTTCTAGTGCGGACGAGGAAATTCGCAATTCGGTCTCCTCTACCAGATCTGTATCGCCAAACGTTAACTATTCTCCGGTTAAAAACAGGTTACTAACAGCTATTCAGTTATCGCAACTAAATATCCAGAAATCCCTTCATTTTTTCAATGTGAATAAAACAACAGCGATCTTGATCTCATTCATATCTCGACGACCGGCAAGGACACCGATATGAAAGGCCATATAAAACAGTGTGTTTTGCATTTTGTGGAGCGTCTTATCCCGCCCAATACCGCGATGCCCGATGAGATCCGCGCTTCAATCTTCAGCTCCTCGCCATCAATAGCTGGAAGCGTCAATCATTCATTTTTTTCCATTCTGCAACTGGTAACGCGGCATGCTAAAGTTAATGGTTATGCATCTTTGGGGTGTTCAGCAAAGCAGTACAAAATCTGAAGATCGTGCTACTAGCTTGAAAACTCATGTCATTATGCCGCCGTTTCTTTGCTGTCCTTGGCTTCTGTGTGACATTCGAGCTTTCATCAGGCTGCATGGGAATCAAAGATGCGTTTTCTGCTGGCTTTTTGTCCATGATGCCCCGAATCAAATATTTCTAGATTTCGTGGATCCAAAATTTCACCAATATGATTAAGTAAACAAGCGACTGCATCTCTGATACCTTTTCATCCTCCTTTAGGATTACCTGCACTTTTATCCATTGCCCTCTATGTTTGAAATTTCAAACGTTTGTATTAATTAAGAGCACCACCGAATTCTCTTGCGTTATCAAAGCATTGCTGCTTAATCGATTTCGTCTCCTATTTCTACTAAAAGTCCTAATGTCCTGTGCATTTCCGATCAAAAGCTAATTCAAATGTACATTCTTTTAAGACGAATTATTACATTCCGACGCGCAATATCTTAAGAATCGCATGAGTTTCCATTCAGGTCACTATTTTTGTGGTAAATGTGCAAAACATTCTTTCCTTTCACTCATTCTGATGAGGCTCAGTATGTGCCTCACTGACAACAGGAAAACGTTCATTTTCAGAAATCAAGCGAAAACGGCTTCGTGATAATGCATAGAAGACAGTACATTCGACACAATGCGGCGGCGCTGTCTAATGCAATCTTATAAAGCAATAATTTGCAGCGACAGTTCCTCCTGCTGTTGGGTTGTTTCAGGGTACTTATTAGGTCACCGATTCTGCAGCATGGTTGTAAGAAGTAGGTTTGGAACATCAATTGTCGAGAGTGCACTTCAGTTTCAGTTACAAATGCAATCGTTGATCGTTGAATGCATGGGTTAGGTGCTGGTGAGGGTTGCTGGCACAAACGATTTCACACCTCTTATAAGTGATTCATGAAGAACTCTAATGAATAGCATTCTCTTTGGTCGCATTCTATTAATATTCTGCATCAATATTATCATATATTTTTTCATACTCATCGAATATACCGCTTCATTGCTAATTTGTTTTGCTCATATTTCTTATATATCGACTGTTTCGCCGCTTTGCAGTAGAGAGAGATAAAAGTTTTCGTGAGGGATTAATATCTGGTTATGGAGCTCATGCGCTTACGAATTAAAACGCAATGGGAACATCTGTAAAACAAGTCGAATAGTTCTCATTTGCTTTTTGAATTGAAACTCATTGCGAGTTTGATATGCGTGATAGAATGCAACGTATTCATTGCTTCGAATGCATCCACTCAACGTCATTCTTTGTTGTAGCCTTAGGGCATGGCCCCAACTTTACTTACTCTGTTTCCTCTAGTGCTCATTCGATCTCTTCCACAACGCTTCTTTTCGTTTTGCTATTTGTAAGCAAATATTCCCGAGTCAAATTCGAACGGACGCGATGACCAGTTTACTTATCGATCGTTGCGACTAACGAATCATATCCGTTTGTTCAAAATCTAGTATCGTTGTACCCACTATTCGGCATCAAAACCATCAACCAAAAAAAGGAAACAACATTTCATTTCGTGTTTAAGTGACCCCAATTATCTTCAATGGTGAGCTTCACGTCGATAATAGAGCCGAGTTTTGCGAATCAATGTCTCTGTAGCAACAGCGACTGTTTGTTTCACTGCAACTTTGCAAGCAGTAGAAATGTGACAGTAATTTGAGTTTCTTTCCAATCTCAGTTATTTCATTTCTTAATTGGAAATTTCGGCGTCTCGATTTTCATTTCAAGTGTTATGAAAAAGCCATTCTTTTGTGAAGAATAAAAGCGTCAATTTCACCGATGGCAAGCATATATCTAGGCAATCAGCAGATTCTCACCTTTGCTGAGTGTTTTTGGGAATTCAGTGCGGCAATTAATGCCTCATGATCATATGAGTGAGTTGAATGCTGTTGCTTGAACAAATGGGTGTTATTTCGTGAAGCGCACCATCTCATGTTATAGTATTTATGTGCAGTTTTGCAGTTACATTTATGCTGTACAAAAGTGGTCCGAAATTTTCTATTGCACGTTTTCCTTTTTTCTAATTTCTGTTCAAATCTCCTATCACTGATGTGTCTACATTTAAAAATTTTTCCGGCATCGTTATGAAGGCGACGGATCAGATTGCGAGCGATTTCAGAGTTTCATAGAAACGCTAAAAGTTCCATGGAAATGCAAAAAGGCAAATACGTCGTTTGATATGACGTGGAACTACGAACTCCAGTAACATTGTGCTCAATCGAAAAGATTCCCTAATTGGAAAAAATCAGAGTGAAGCAGTGATGTTCAGCTTGTGATTCATCTCGATGCAGATGCTTACGTAAGTATTGGGAACGTAACGATTTCTATAATCGTCAATGATATTTGTTGCGTGTAACAAGGGAGCAATCAATGAGAAACTGGAGTCAACCCTCACTAACATTCTCGTTCCTCAAAATTTTTGCCTCCTATGCATTTATTAGTCCGTAATATTGTTGAAACCTTATCAAGCTCCGTTAACTCATCGCTTGCTACATTTTCAGAGTTTGGAAAACAAACGTTTTTGAGTGAAATCGCTTGTCGTTATCTGCGTAATTAACGAATGTGATATGTACGATGTGGAAATATTGTGGCGTATTCTCGATGAAATATTTTTGCGTAAGCAAAGAAACATCACATTCAGCGTGTAATCGTTCGCTGTTGGCTAGCAACCGAGAACCGACGTCCACAATATAAATGTGAGTAGGAGATATTTCTTGCCCTCCTTGAAGGAATACCTCTGGCCCTACGCATTCATGCGGCGCTCGAGATTTCACCTCTGCAAATTGAAAGGAAAATAACGAATCGAACTGATGTACTCAATTCTTTTGCTTTTCGTTTTGTTCCTGTCAGGAATTCTTTACCATATGATACAGTTATGGCAAGTAACTCGTCGTGCTTTGAGCGGCAACTGAAGCAATGCGATCTATCGAGATTATCTGCTGGCTGTCGGCTGTAACTTATATCAGATGTCCATTTCGCACGCCTATGTGTATCTTGTTTATGATCTCTGGCCCTTGTTTTCATCAATCTCTATGGGTTTCCAAACGTATTGTTATGTGCAATGTTTATACCCAAGCATATATTGTGGCTCCCGTGTATACTTGTTCTGTTGGACCTATGATGCCGTGCTTTCTTGATCGTAAATAAAGATGTTTACTACTACTACATGTACTTTCAGATGATATCACCAACGACTACATCTCCTTCGATAAAAAGTAGTGACCATTATCATGAAGCAGCATTTTTTTGAACACTATTCTCGCTGATGCATATTTCCCTTCAAAAACGCGTCTAAAATGGTTGAAAGCACCAGTCCGTTTTTCGCCAGGTGAAGATGTCGTGAGCATTTTCTTCTGATGAAATATCACATAGAGCGATTGGTGTCAAAGTGTAACTTTCGCAAGAATTCTCAAATCGGCAATATAGCGAGGAGGGTCCACCTTTCGCTTGGAGCGAATATTTCGCTAACGTTTCAATAGTTGTTCTACAATAAGATTTTCATGCCGCTTTCGCTTTTTAGAAAATCTGACACACAATTCAAAAATATCAAATTTCGTTGCATGCCGGCCGAAGGTGAGCATCGTCTCGAAGGATTTCTGAAAATATGTGCGAAATTTTACCTTGAAGAGAATTTCACTGAAAAACGTTTTTTTTTCGGAATGCACCTGGACCTAAAAGATGCATTCACAATGCTACTCAGAGGTACTTTTCTATTTTGCTTTCGAGAGTGATTATGCATAAATGAGCAGCTGAAATTATTTACTTTTATCATGGCAGTGTGAAATGTTTATGACAATTTTGAACTGCTTTTATTTTACTGGTTTGCTTATGAGGATGCAATTTGTGTATTATCAAGCTATCGAGAACTTTGCAAACAGTGTGGCTCTAGAAATGTGGGGCTTAAGGATGTAAAAGACGTTCATGAGTGTTACAGGCAAGTCATGTTCTGTGTGCATTAGTAATCGCAACAATAACTGAGAAATGAGCAAAATACGACAAGAGTGATGAAACAGTAAAAGTTATACCTGTAGTGAGATCATATGACGAAAGGAAAAAGATTAAGCGATGGTGTGGAAACGCTGAAAAAGAGCGATGGAACAGGAGAGAATCCGCTGTTCTACAAGTACCTGAGGGTCTCCGAAAAAATTCAAGTCCTTGCTTCCTTTGATTTGATGAGCACTACTTTTAGCGTTCGCACGCAGATTGAGATGATTTCTTGATACACGCGCGTTAGCTGCAGAGGGGGGTCACTGAACTTTGAACACAGAAAGTCTGGTTTTATTAGCATATACTTGCAGGTTCAAGGTGAAATGACATCGAATCCATTGCGGGTCACATTCGATAGGGTTGCCGCTGTATCTGTGGCTGCACAGCATGGTGACACGAACTATGGCTTAATGAACGAGCAACGTAGCATGATGGCGACAAAGTTGCTATCACAAACCTCTGCCTTCAAACTGTGTCTCGGACTTCACGACGTTTTTATCGCTCTTTTCCTTGTGAGTCGTGCAGCTTCAGTTCAATCGTTTATCCATAAAATATATCGGATGCAATTGTGAATGTAATTACAGAAATCGCTTTGGCCATCAGCTTGCGCATTTCCGTAGCCTCCGTTGAGTTCCCAAGCACTTGATGCTGCTTTCATCATAGCACAGCGCTCTAATCTATTTGCAGAGTTCTAAGCTCCGTCACGCAGCACTGTGACAACTCCTGTAGCTCTCAGTTTGCTGTGTGAAACACCATGTCTCAGATGTTTTCATCATTCGCGATGAATTCGCTCGCTCCATTATTACATCGAGACTGATGGGTGATCTGGCATCATCTGGCGCTACAGAAACGTTTTTTATCGCGCAGCACCTTTATGTGAACTCATGTTTTTATAGGCTGCATACCAACCTCATCGTGGTCGAGAAGCGCTTTCAGCAACTGCAGTTTTCCCCGAAAAAGCTGCACCTGAGATATGAGGTCGCATGAGATGTGTTTATCTTAGTGGCAGAGATCTCCTCTGTCTTCTTCATTTCCAAGACCCTCTGATTTGATCCAATTTCCAAATCTGATGTGCGCAGAACCGACCAGACGATCATTGTATACCGGAGGCAACATCGCACGAATTTCGATTACATTGACTTTTGTGTGGCCGAGTGCCAGAGGTATTTTCATTGGCTTTAAGACAAATTTCGAGTAATTAGAACCTGACTACATTTTTAGAGAGACAGAGCTTCTTTCCTCAATTTCTTTTCAGTGACTGTGACAATCTCAGGTGAATGAATACGTCATAAGATTGTATCTGAGAGTGACAAAATTCTCTTAAAATGTTTCATTGGTGTTTATCGTCGACTAGAGAGGTAACTACGAGTGTCAAACTAATGTAATAAATTACCTAAATGTTTGTTTTGTAGGTGCTTCTTATTTTGATGACGATTTTCGGCAATATTCTCGTTGTGCTATCTGTATTCGTTTATCAACGTATGCGAACGTTCACTAATATTCTGCTCACATCACTTGCCACTGCCGGTGAGTGCACCTTTGCTTGTACGCTTTATCGAAATATTTCACAGCAGCCACATTTCGTTCACTCTATCACTTTTACCGCATCGGTTGATACTATTTGAGGCTTTGCGAGTATTTTGATGGTTATTCATTAGCCTAGTGCACTTCGAATAATGGGAAGTAACACAACGTTTGAATTGTGTTCTGAGCTTGCTACCAATACTGCAGACGATCCTGAAATCCTGAATGGATCACAGGAGTCAGCTTAGAAACGATGGTGCAGCTAGGCATCTTTCTAATTTAGCCTCTCATTTCTTTTTGCAACTAGTTCTGCCTAATTTTGCAATGGAACATAACATTTCTTCTCCTGAATATTAGCCGTTTAGAGAGTGTCATAATTTCGGAAATTTTATTTCCGGCGATGAACTGAACCATTCAATATAGCGCACACAGGAACTGAAGTGAAGTAAGATTTTATAAAAGTTTTCTACGCTAGTTTCACTTTATTTTCATTCGTCTCCCACCTTCCACAATTTCCTCAGGTGCGCATTTTCCTTCCATTATCTTACCACATTGGTAGGCTGTAGTTTTCTAAGTGGTCAGGAGCGATGCAAACTCATTCATTGAGCTTACAAGTTTGGCTCACTCAGTGACAACTCTGATTCATTCAGTAACAATCTGATACAAGCTTTGCACAAAAAACTTCAAAAGTACAACTGCGTGAATGAAACGTTACAATTTCAATGACTTCGTTTGTTTTCATACAGCATCCTTTGAAAGCAAAGCACAACAAGGCCGAAGGAGGGCGGACGTTGACTGGCACCGGAAAGATAACCTGCGCTAATGTCCTCTCGTTGACTTCGAAAGATGCTCGGTTCCTATCGCAAATTTTAGATTTGCTTGTTGGACTTGTTGTGATGCCTCTATCACTGCTCGATCTCTTACATAGTCACAACTGGCCACTTGGAAGGCTTCTTTGCGGCGTGTGGGCAACTACCGATGTTCTTCTATGCACCGCTTCGATACTCAATTTGTGCGTTATTTCACTTGATCGATATATGGCTATCACAAGACCTCTAAGGTATCCCAGAACAAGGTATCTTTCATTTGCTCCTCTCCACATAGTTCAATTCTTCGTACTGAGGTTTCCTGCCGTCCAAGTTATTGGACTTACCCGAAATCTTTCTCTTCCTTCTCGATCGATCTTTGAGCCAACATAAGAGCGGTTGTGCTACAGCTGGTTGAATATGAGTTTTTACTCCTCGGCTGTGAGTGAGCGTCATATCACGACAAATTGCTTGTAGGCGGGGATGCGTGAGCACTACAATAGGCATTCTACTGCTGACTTCTTGTTATGTTCCTAGATGCATTTCCCGCTACACATTCATCGTGTACACTTGCTTCTGACTGTACACTCACTGAGACGTGTGCACTTCTGGTTAGCATATTGCTCGGCTGGTAGCTGTGAGAGGAATTTAGACTCTTTCCTATGGTGGCAAGTCTTGTGATGGGCCAACTTTCGTGTGAAGCGCGGATCATCACAGGCAATTCGAAAACGTGCCGGAGATAGTGAATGTGCGGCAGCGGATTGAAATGTGGTGGAAACTTGAGAACACAAGCGATCGATATAGCCCAATATATTTAATGCACTTCCATGTTCAAAGCGCTTTAAACTTGTTGAAGAGCGCTTTAACTTATGCAAAGCGCTTTAACTCTATGCTTTAAACTTGTTGAAGATTGCAGAAGCAAAAAAATGGCAGCTGGCCTGCTGAGCTGCGTATGGCTGCTATCGCTAATTATATGCAGTCCTCCGTGGTTAGTGCCCGGTTGGGATCTATTCACGCAATATAGCAACAATGATATTCTCATCTCGAATGTCACCCCTATGCATAGCAGCTCTACTGCTGCTCGACATACATTCGCTTGTGTTTATTCGCCGTCGGTACCATATCGAATATATAGCGCTCTTGGAAGTTTCTACATTCCTTTGCTGATAAGTACTTTCGGAGTTCATGTCTACAAATTGAGAGCGTGATGTTGCTTATATTTTACGCAATATCTTCCTTCGAATGTTTCAATGCAACTCTGCAAATTGCCATCCGCAAAGCGCATTGTGGTGAAGCCGTGTCTGCTCGCAGGTGTCTGCGTATTAGGTACTTTCAATTCGGAAGCCGCTGAAATTGGCGGCAAGAAATTTGATGATCATAATATACATCATATGAACTTTCTACACCGTTTGGAATGTTAGTTCATGAACTTTAGAATAAAGCTGAGATGTCTAAATACGTTAAGGATTAGCTTGCATTCTACGCCGATCAGATTTTTCTTCGATGGCAATTGAGCCAGAAAAAAAGCGGATCCTGAAAAAGATTCCTGCCAGCAGTCGAGTGAATTCAAATCTTCAGGCAGTATTATGCATATTCATTATTTATTTATAAGTTACAAAATTAGCTTGCCGAGTAAGCAAGATGCACAAGAGCATATCGTGCCGGTCACCCTGGCAGGTACGTTTGGCCACAGAATTCATTCAAGAACTAGTATTGAGGTATATGGACAGTAGTGAAATGAGTATAGAGCGGAGGCGAGAAACCCAGGCCATTCAACCAGCAACAAAATGAATCAAAGCGGAAACCCTGTTCCTTATCTGTAACATCTTAGGGTTCGTTTCATAAATCAATAGACTTTAAAAGGAAGCTGGAGAGGCCTTTACGATTTCTCCCAACATCAGCGCTTAGTGTCCTAGCTTCATAAGCAATAGGCTACACGAACGAATGATCAGCCATATGTATGTTTTGTGGCATTGGTAAGAATTATTAGCAAGAATTATCAGCACCGGCCCCATTAATATCATCACAAATCAGTGTCTTCGCGTAGTCAAGCATAGTAAAACAAGTTTTGATGATTACATATCACAGTGAATAAGCCGTCTGAATCACTCCACAAGCTGTTTTCTGTTTGCAGGTGATGCTATCCGTCTATTTCAAAATTTTTCGCGTTGCATCTGAGAGAGAAGCTTTGATGAGGCAAAGTGCTGGAACGTGTCGGCTTTCAAATAGGGCACTGAAGTCCCAACGCAAAAATCACACCTACAACGGCCAAACTCAATATAGTAGTTCAAGGTTGGTAAGCTATCATCTCAGCTTGTTCTGTTTTTTCACCTTTCGTCATACTCAACACATGATTAATCCACAGTACTATCTCAGGTGTTCAAGCGCTTTTGCACACGAGCGAATAGAGTTGGGAAGCGCCCAAAGAACGAACCATTCCATTCGGGACAATGAACCAAGCAGGTTGGAGTTTGTTTTCGCTAACAGATGTCTGCTGCAAGCTTTTGTATCCATTTTCGCACATTGTTGTGCCATTTCGCTACTCCGCTCGGCTGCATGACGAAGATACTGAGTTGCATGTAAGAGATGGAAATGACTCACAACTTTCGTAGAAAAATCCTCGCACAAACCTGAGCAGTACTTCTGCAAATATTGACAGAACGTGAGCCTTTAAAAGAGTGATTAGATATTGCAGTTTCACGAGGACCTTTGAAGGTAATGACGCCCACGCGGTGACTAATTTCAATTTAGCTCAGCGACTTAATGATCCCTGTTTACGTGTCCGCATGTTCTAAAACCCTTCGCAGTTGCATCCCACCAAGTATTAATTTTTCAAGGTTCTCGCACGTGTAGGATACAGTGAACTGATCAGTAAGTCGCCTTCACTAGTCGCCTCGATAGTCGATCAACTTGGAGTGATAAAACAAAGATCGCTTTTTTCCGAGGACTCGCGAATTCTGACTGCAGTGGATTTTACTCCAGGTCCATAGTGAGAGTGGACTGTTGGCGTGTGGAGCTGCGCTAACTGTTTAATGCTGCCGATTCTTGGCGTGTGTGGCACGCGGCAGTGTGGGATGGTCGTAGCTGCAGTGGGATCGGCTACGTGGAGGCATCGCGTATCATTGGATCAAGTGGAACGAGTACTTGTCGCTATCGCACCACCTGCTTCTCCTGCCTCGAACGCTGATTTCGTTACAAGTCGACAGAATTGCATCAGTTTGCTGCGATTCAATCAACGGCTTCATGTTTGATGCGTTGTTCAGCCGGTATGAGAGCATCTTTTTCAAAAACCGCTCCAGGCTTCAGAACGATGCGAAGGTCCACGCCATCGTTTCGAAGCTTCATGCGACGGCTGACGCCAGTTTTACGAACTATTTTGTATCGAAAAGGGCTTTCGAAGTCTCCCTCTAAGATATCATCAAGATGCTGGAATAGCTGTTGAGATATGGCACGCCGGTGTTCCATCGTCACTACGCCCATCTGAGAACTCGGCGAAGCGGCGAATCTCTTAGCGACTACACTGGGAACGGTTAACTGCCCACTATATGTGCTTCCACCATCAACCACTATGAATAGACAGCACTTGCCGTCGTTAATCACAAGAAAGGAGGAAGATAATGGATCGGTACAACTATTTGGTGACTCTTTTGTCGGACTGGGCAATGCTCTCGAATAACTTCCAATGCGTGGCGACATTTTCACAGAATTGAATGCAGCTTGTTTCTTCCAGAGCAACCTCTCCGAAGCGTGCTTTTGGTAGGAAATAGATGAAGGTTCCCGGCCACTGCTGGTGATCAACACTTATCAAGCAGAAAGAACCTCTTGACGGGAACTGCTATCTCGCCGTCATGGATCTGTGCTCGAAATGGCCACGAAACCACTCAGACGGACTCTGTTTGCAAGTTTCCAACCATCGTTCACACGACCAAGATTTTCGCTCAGCTGGGAAACCCTTCACGGATAATGACACGCAGTTTACACCACCCTCGTTCAGTGGTTCGTGTCGGGTTTATCGAACCAAGCATCCACGCTATTCACAGTTGCACCCGCAAAGCACTGATCGCACGGAAAGATTTGTAGACACATTTGAGCGCGGTCATTAAAGTGGAAAGGGAGGAAATGATGGGCGGCGAGCTTCAAGGCTTGCTTATGGGATACCGCTCAAGTTCCTGCCCATCCGGGTAGGATCACTCGCCGTCAGCGGAAAATTTCTTTGGATTTCAACTGCATACAGTTTTTGACCTGACGATTCATGCTACCGACAATTCTGTGCCAGCAAGCGACATCAAAGTGCCACAGCTGTTCGATCGCCAGCACAATGGAATCGAGCATATGCTGGCTTCCCAGGACTTCAAGGTGGTGACGCCCTCTACGCCAAAATTGTCGAAGATTCAAAAATCTCTGGGCTTCCCGCACCACCATGCGCAAGATTTGCAACGCAGCCTATGCTGTGCGGCATGGAAACGCCTCACATCAACCAGATGAAGCTTTGCAATAGTGCATCTACACTGGTCCGCCACTTCTCGGCGTGGAATTCTTGAAGACATATTGTTCCGAAGTGCAACAGAGAGGTGTTGTGGGAGACCTCCACGTACGGGCTCACTGCAAGTTCGGCAGTGATATTAAGTTTTCTTTATCTGCATGTTGTTTGACTCATCCATCTGTTAGTGTTATTACCAGCCCATACAGCTGCGCAATGAAACCAGTCAGTGATTTTTTCGCGCAAAAGCAGAAGCGACTGATTGTTTGGATGAAAGATGCAAATCGATGCGACGGGCGAATGAGAATAAGAACTGAGAAACATGAATTTCTTCGATTCAATCCGAAGAATGAATTTTGTTGAGCTGAAAATATCCTTATACTGCGTCCGCACATAAATAGAAAGCTTTTCATCGGCTCATTATGATGGCACAGCATCTATGTTTGCTCATTTACTATTACCCGTCCACTAGGTGTTTCCGATTCCGTAACTACTGAAGCTAGAGTACAGTGCTGAGTCAGCATCGTGACTACCACGATAGTCCATGACGGCTTTTAAGCTGATATTTCAGTTTATAGCCGATATTTCAGTCACCTGAATGGACCTACAAACCCTTTTAGAATTTTCAAAAACGATTCTAATATAGGAAGTTCATATGAGCGATCGGCTCGGCTAAAGTCTGAGCGATCTCGTGTGGCGATGATCGTTTTGGCAGACTGTGAAACGTGTTTGTTCGATGAGTGAGACTGATGAAACGTATATCGACTCCTTATTTTACCGTATATCAGGTAGCGATGCCAGAACTGCAGCTTCCACATTGTGCGCTGCTTTCTACAAAATCTGATCCTTCCAAGTGGTTTGACTGCCTCATTGTAGTCTATCTGTTGATCCCGGCGGTAAATTATGACTGGTAAATCATATAAGATTTACTGGCGGATTGGTTTTGAACTGAGGCTAAGCCGAGGCGAAGATCAACCACTTAAATCGCTCCCGATGGTCCAATTTTACCTAGGCGCTTATGCGATGAAAACGTTTTTTTCATCTGACGGTAATGGTCTGACAAAGTAAATTCAAGTTCCAAAAGTATTTGTTCGAATCCCTGGAAATTTCTAAATGATAATGCAGTTTGTGGCGGATTGCAACTGGCTTATGTTTCAAATTTAGTTTTATTTCGAGGCGCTCGTTTTGTTAATTAAGCGATAAGTGGCGAACCGTTCCAGATACGGTGGTACGATATGTTGCTTGCATTTCATTCATCACAGCAACCACTTTCATGAGTTATCAACAAATAATAAATATATTGATCAATGTTCCTACTTAATTCGATTGCTTGCTGAGATCTCGTAAGAACAAAAAGTCGTCGTTTCGTAATTCTGCTAGCGTAGAATGTATGCAAGTTTTCGACATCCTCAAACCCCTGCAACTGTCTCCGAAAACTAGAGAGAGGTTTAGTTGGCCACTCCATAGTTCACATGCTTCAGCTGTATCCAGACCGAAAATATCCTGAGGTGTTTCGCACATATGGGCGAACGGAAACGCCGTCGCAAAAAAAATTTTTTTCGTTCCCTTCTCCGAATCCTGTGCTAGCTTTTATGTCGACTGCTTTTTTTGCATGCAATGGAAGACACTGAACCCGGTTGGGTGGCATAGAACACCTTATTTGATATACAGTTGCTTTATTGCGGCTTGGTAATTTGCAATATATTTTGTTACCTAGTCCAACAGAGGCTCATTCCACCTTTCCTATATAGAACTTTAACAGCACAATGCTTCGAAGGTTTAAAGCGTTTCCGATATGAAAAAAGGGCTCAAAAATCTTTCCAGAGGTTGCAAAAAAAATCAGGAGTATAGCCCTTATATGCTTAATTTTGCGGAGAAAGGGCCCACATCACCTCATAGCACTCTGTGCACGTGAAGCTCGCTATTCCAGAAAAACAAGAGACAGGAGAAGGATGAAAAGAATTCACAATAATTCTTTTTTTTGCACGGACTCGTTTGCCTTTCCGCGAAGCCTTCCACTTGAGGGAAACCTGGAGCGTATCACAGTTTACATTTCATGTGAACGGATGTACAATATGACTTTGTTCCCTACCGCAAATGGCCTGAAGGATATGGAACGCAAAGTGAGAGATGTTAGACACAAACATATTCCGTAAGGGTGTCGGCAATATGACTGAGGTGTACTGGTAGCCTTTCCAAAACGCTACGTTTGTTGTCTTTTTCTGCGAAAATATATTTCATGAATATTTTTGCTCCTTGGTATGTTCCACTTATGTAGAGTAGCCGAATCTTGTGGAGAAGATGACAGATGAAAACATTGGTGTATACGAGAGATCTTTATTTCTAGAAATAAGCGAATAGGACGACGCTTCAGTTGTTTGAATAAGTGCAATGAGCCTTTCTAACCGTGGCGGTGTTTCACATGCTTCCTTTCACATCGATTGAATGCTGCAAACAAATTCCGAAGGTTGAGCGATGCTTATTATAGCTCTCCGCATAGAGAAACGATATAAGTATTCTTACATCAAAAGCATACTTCACGTTCACCATCGTGTCCACGAACAGCTTTCGTGTAATGCTTCATTGTGCACGTCAAACGACGTATACGCTCCATTTAGCGCATTGCAATTTCCTCTTGAAATTCAATCTTTCTGTCAGCTACTGAATGCAGCACGTGGCAAAGAGCATTCTGAGCACGTTTGACATCTCCTTCATTTAAAACAACGTTTCCCAGCCACTGCAAACACTTATCGAATAAATAAACAGTGGCGTTTCGCCGTCAAGTGTGTGGCTTACGTCCTATCGAATTTCACAGCAGCAAATCAGTGGGCCTTCTAAAATATGAGCTTTAGTGTGAGTGAGCTCAACAGTCTCTGAGATGGTCCTTAATGAGAACTTTTGCCAGATGCAAGTAAGATGATTCATGACCTCATAGAAAGTACGTATCCGCCGAAGACTTCTTAGGATTCTTATTCAGGAGATTCAACGCAATTTGCCATATATAACCGCGATAGCCATACCGCTAATATGGCTCTAAGCACATTCCGGTCTGTCAAGAAATGGGTTGCTTAACGTTCACTTGGTACGTGCCGTTCGGAAGAATGAAGACAAGTTACCTATTCTGCGAAAAAACTGCACAACCTATGAAAAATTGGTGATCTCATCTCAGCGAAATATAGCCGCAATCGCTAAATGCAAATATATTAGGAAGTTGTTGGGAATTCAAATATGACAGTGGAAACACTCTTCTAGCAATAGCGCCTCGGAAATTTTTCAGCAGAAATGAGCACGCGGCATTCGTACAATACGATTCTCGGTTCGAATTGGTGGACTTCGATGATTCTCCCACTGAAAAAGGCGAGCAGGTTTCCACGTTAAGCGCTTCAGTGCTTGCCACCGCTGGCGGCCCATTATTACTGAGCGCACCCTCGAATCAACGCGTATCTAAAGTGGTGCGTTTTCAATTTTTTCACACATTTCCAGGTTTCCCTCAATCGTGTTGAAGCTATTGAAGAGGTTAAACAGCCTCATACTATTTCACATTTGCATTCAATTGAATCAAGCGTTTTGTTTTGGTTGGAACATTCAAACAGATCAAACACTGCATGGCCGAAGCGAACACAGCTCGAGGGAACACCACATTTTCACAATTGATCTACTAGCAAATTCCGAGATCTTTGAAAGCGATAGCATTTGAATGCTCGGCTTTCATCTCGAATTTTTAGATGCTGTCTGAGTGCACTTGTTTTCATGTTGGAATTTTTTCGATTACTGGTTATTTTGTGACTTGAAACAAACTAAGCACATTATGGAAAATAGTTGAAGCGAAATGTGAACGAAAGGTTGAAGAAGAAATGAGTCATTTTGATGAAACCTAACAAGGAGCTTTTTTTCGAATTTGGCCTCATTTGAAGTTCTGACTATGACGCGAGGTATTTCTGCATTTATTGCTCATTTCAACTTAGTTTCTTCATTTCACCCCTAATTGAAAATCTCTTCTGATTTGAAATATTTTAGCACCTTCCGCCAAGTCGCGAAAATTCTGAAACAAATACGGTGCCATTGTTGACGAAGACGGCGCAGCTTTATAACAATCGGCTCATACCGCAAAACTTGCTCGCGAAAGCTCAGGATCATTATCAGACGTATGGACCAGGAAGGATTATTAGAGGCTCAAAGGAAAAAATGGTTTATCTGAGGGAGAGGAAGGCCCTCAAAACAATTGGTATTGTTGTTCTTGGTGAGTGCTGATGCATTTTTTGGAGGGCATGGAAGGAGGATGAGTAGCAGAAGGAGAGCATGGCGTCGTATGCACATCTGTAATCAACTGGTCCACATTTTCCGTTCTCTTTCTCTCAGTTCCTTCATTCGGCTTCGATCTAACGGCTCTGCCGGAAGCTTCAGAATCATATTGCTGTCATCTTTCAAGCCCCATTGTATTTTACTGAATCATTCGATTTAGCAACGATTTCGCTTTTATAATAATATCGCATGCGTATCAGATGTGTTAGTAAGTCCTAATATTCGATTATCGCAACATTTCTCACACATTATTTCTCGGTAGCTTTCTCGAAATCTATTCAGGCAGTTGAACGACAAGAGAATTATGATGTGATTTCTGTTAATAAGGCGTTACTGTTACGACAACAAACGAACGCCTAAAGTGGACAGCCTATAAGTACTACGCAGTAAAGCGAGACAGTTGTCGCACGTATTTAGTAAGATAGCAAAAAGGACCTATGGATTTGAGCATATGCTTACAACGAAACCAGACGGCCATGTTGCAGGCTTCATCATATGTTGGATGCCTTTTTTCGTGCTGTATTTGATCGAGGTATTTGCGAAACACGTAATCGAGAGCAGATTCTTCTACGTTTTCAGCGAGCTATTTCTATGGCTAGGCTACTCGAATTCGGTGAGCTCAATTTATTGATTACTCGTTCAAAGCGCATTCCGAGTAATATTGTAGGTAACTCCTCTTTTGTTGTTCGACATCTGCGGTGCACTTTTATGCATGAGCTTGAGAAAAAATCAGTCTGGAATGCGTGCTGCAGCTTAATTTCCGATTCTCACGTTCATAAAATGAAGTAGGCATTTGTATGCACCCGTTCTGCGTATTAGTGCCTATTGACTGGAACACCTGAAATATGACGGAAAATTCATACTTTGGTTCTTTCTTCGAGCGCTTTTGCGTCGTACACCCAGCTCAAAGAAAAGCCAACAAGTATTGATGACTCCGGAAGAGTCCGTTCAGATCTCTGAATGTATTTTCACAACCTCCAAAGTTGGGCGTCCCCTAAAAATATCGCCATTTTGTCAGCCTGTAAGCTTCCGAGCCACTCACATGCGAACAATGCAATAGACTAATGTATCATTTCTCTAATTCATTTCGCTGTCACTGTCACTGTGCTGATATGAAACTATTACCTCATGAATATCTATTAACAGAATGAAGGGAAAAGCGGAAAGCCAATAAATGGTATTTGCATATGTCATCAGAGATTGAAGAACATCACACATAACTTTCCAAACGGAAGACGTAAACAAATAATTAAGAAATGCAAATCGAAGGGTCACGG
Source organism: Toxascaris leonina (assembly GCA_022844705.1). Classification (NCBI taxonomy): domain Eukaryota; kingdom Metazoa; phylum Nematoda; class Chromadorea; order Rhabditida; family Ascarididae; genus Toxascaris; species Toxascaris leonina. The sequence goes on along the minus strand of JAARMF010000190.1, from coordinate 61,684 downwards.
CAATACACGTACGATACTCGGGGTATACGTGAGCATGCGAAAGATTTGTACGTATGTGAACTTGGCCAAAAGCAATTTGAGAAAGGTATCACAGAAACTGATGCGATATGCGATGATTCCGTTCACCTGACGAATTGGTTCTTTAGGTTTATAAATATTAGCTGGAGAGATGAAGTAATACCACCATTTTCCGATTGATTTGACCGCCTGCAATTTTTTTCGACCAAAAAATCCGCACTTCGCAAGTATAGGTTCACAAAAGCGCCTAAACGTGAATCATTTTTCCACAATTGATACCTCCTGAATGGTTGCTGTTAGAGGATTTTATTACCAGCGACATTCCTACCTCCAAAGAACTTATGGAAGTAGAGGAGGTTCTTTCATGCATGTCAGTACACAAAGAGATCGCTGTTCGAAGTTTAAAGAGTTCTTTATATACGATTCGACCATGACGCAACTTATTTTTCAAGGAAGGTTGCGATATTCACTATATCTCGAGTTTTGCAACAGCTACAAAATGCAGCAAAAAGCCAAAAAAATTTGCAGCAGTTTTGCAACAGCTACGAAAATCCGCTCTAAAAGGAGGAAATGATTTGCAATCAACTATCCATCAGTGCTAACAGGCGGTTCGCCCGCAAACTTCTTCGAATGTAGGTTTCCGAATTCAGTCACGAGCGCATTTATTTTTATGCCTCAAAGTTAGTATTCCTCGGAAACTAATTCAAAACTCTACCTCATGCACGTTTCTGAGGCAGGTTAGTGAGACGAATATTTCCATACTGAAAATATACCGCAACCCTAGCCCCATTCTCGCAATTAAAGAATTCCGACAATTTCACCATATTTCGCTTTCAATTCTCTCCTCTTGCACTTCGCATACGCATTTCAGGTACTAAATCCGATTATTTATACAATGTATAATGGCGATTTTCGGCGATGCTTTCGTGATTTACTGTCGTTCGGTTGCATGCAACATCACGAGCGCACGATGAGCGTCAAAAAACTTCACCAACAAAGTACGAATTTTTGATGGATCTTCGAATAGTTTTCACACTCGAATTGTCTCATCGTGAATGCATGATTCATCAGAAAATGATGCACTTTCATAAGAGAATATCTTGGTTTTCAATCGTATATGTCCAATGGAACAAAGAAGGCAAATAATAACGCGTCGTTCATTCAGCACCGATCTGCATGCGTCGTCTCGTCTCGAATAAAATTTATTTCTATGAATGTGATGTGCATGAGAGCATCCAGAAAGCGAGAGCACGTAACCTCTCGACTCAGACTAAAAAGATCGAATGGCAGTATATTATTCAGCTAAGCGCGCATACTGTTTCAAATACGGCGCAACTTCAACGCTGCGCATGTATGAAGTGACATCTGCTTCGATTTACTTCACGAAACATCCCACTGAGTGCAGTGACATATTTAATTAGTTGGCACGAAAAAGTGGATTTCGACTTTAGCAGAAATACTCCATGTGCCTTGTCGAGCGAAAATGCATCGTCTGCAAGAGTTCAGCTGTCTACGAGCTTGCTGATAGGCTAACAACTCGAAGACGGTACAGAAGATCTTCATCGAAGCATGGTCATCGTACAGCCTGTGAATTCGAGTGGTGAATGGTATGTTGTTTCAGCTGCTCCATTAACATCAGGCTGTCGTCACTCGACAGATGGAGCATATCACATATGAGCTTCACTAACTGCGCATATTGTTCATCCGTTGGGCTGAAAGTTGCGAAATGCTTTTGAATAGCATGCTGAGAGCGGCTCAGAATAATGGTAGAAATCAAGTCTTTGTTAGTATTTTGTTGACATGGAACGAATGAACTACTAGTGTTTTCGTATGCGACACAATGAGTAAGATTTGGATGACGCTGACGTTACTAAAAATTATTTTCCGACACAAATGGCAAACGATATGCTCGAAGCAGGTTTATGGGTTGGAATAGTTGCTATTAACATGTGGTTGCGCACATACTTGGCCATAACCAGCATAGGTAACATGTCGTCACTTCCAACTGCAAATATTCCTCCTTACCCTCGGTTCCTGGGGGTACAATTTAGTTAGCGCCTCGGTTTGTTTCATTGCGATAACTACCCCACAATGCAAAGGCGCATCACCTCCTCGAAAACTGATGGAGGATATGCTTGAGACGAGCGAGCGTTGCAGGATCGGTTTTTGTAGTTGCTTGCTGTGAGATGATCGACTCGTTGCTGGACAGCTCACCGCCTCCTCTTTTGGCCTCTTGTTTGAGCTCGCCGATACGCTGCTGCTGCGCGCGAATAGCAGCATCTCTGTCCGCGACCATACCCTCTAGCTCGAACACCTTGACCTCCCACTGTAAATAACGTCGTTCAACTTAATCAATTTCACAGCTCGTCGAGCAACATATTGCTTTGCCGACTATTTTGTTCGGGAACTACAGTGATCGCTGCACGGTGTTTTAAACTTGGGATAAACTTTTCTTTGCGCACGAGTTCAGACGAAGATTTCTTGTCAACTTTAAAACGCTACCAGAAATCGTTATTCAAAGAATTTCCATTTTGGAATCTACATTATCCGTTGACAACAAAACCCTGACTTTAATGTCCCACTTGCATAACTTTAACTCACCACACACAGCACTAGAAACAGACGTAAAACATCCACATTACAAGACCCATTTGTCAATGAGCATAGCGAAACCATCCCCCCCCCCTCAGTTCCACTCATTGTTATTGACCATTGCGAAAGTAACAAACTCTCCAGTAACTTTTTTTCAGAAAGTGAGCATTTCTACAGGAATATTACCACTTCAAAGATATACTGCTCCCAGCAAATTTCTTCAGCGCAATATGCTCGTATTATTGCACTGAAAAAAGCACTTCGAAGGATTTAAAGATTTCTTGCTCAAAACGATGTCAATTGCAACAAAACTCTCCATCGACAGGGAAAATGTGATGTGCTAAAGTCATAGTTTCTCAGCTTTTCACAGATATTTGCGACGGTTCATCAAGTGAGAGAACATCTTACACGCTGAACGATTTCAGATATGCTTTCCCCGTTGAGCAACATCATCTGGAGATCAAGTTCCCTCGTCACATCGCTGAGCTCAATTGAAAGGCGCTCCCTTTCGATCGACCATTCGCGTTTCTCATATTCCAACGGAAAAATTTTCTGTTTTGTTAAATCTGCTGCAGTAATCGTACAACCCCCCCCCCCCTTCTCCCTCTCCGATACTGCGGAACATAACGTGAATGTGGGAATAAATTTCACGATATGTCACCAAAACTGCTCTATAGACAAATGCGAGCATTGTTCAGCTGACTGCGTTTACCTCAAGAAATGGAATACAGCCTCCTACCTTCGGACCTGCTGTGACAAGGCTTGGGTCACTTTCTTCTCTATCGTAGAACCTATCTCTCTTCAAATGAAAATCTCCTTCACCCCAGAATGTGCACTCTCTGTCAATCATCTTCTAATGCTCACTCATAAATAGACCTGGATTTTGACAATTCTGTGTGAAAATAGTCATGGTTTTAGTCGAAGCAAGCACTAAGCAATCGAGTCTCGTGTAACTAGCGTTGCTATGCCACCCTGCCGTAAATGCTTTCTCAATGCGGTATACTATCGCTGCTTTGACCGTGCATTTGGGAAGGGCATTTGATTAAGATTTCTGTAGAAATTTGCTACCTTTGTGAAAGAGGTCTCTAACTCGAGAAACAGAAGAGGTAAAGCCATGAAAGTTGCTGTTATCAATTTTGTTTGGAACTTGATCTAGTGAAAAGAACTTAGAATAGTGTCGTTTGCACTAAACAGCTTCGTCTGCATTTTACTGTGAACGATCAATTCTTGATTAAGCTGTTGAAGCACGACGCAACTATGCACTGTCCGCTGAATGATCAAAAAGAAATATACAATGGGGTCCTCGAAACTATACAATGAGGTTAAAGCACGTGCGAGCCAAAAGTGTTTTTATGAAACCATCCCCTACAGAAAGCCGTTTTCATGACCATCCTCTTCTACTGAGCATGCTTCACCTTAGCATTTTGAGCTTGGCGCATTGATCAGAATTATGTTCTTCTGTTCTAGAAAAGCTGTTGTATTCCAGCTACGTTTTATCAGCCGAAGGGGTGGGGAGGAAGGAAGAGGGAAAGGGGATGGAAAAATTGTATATTTTAGCATCTTTATTTTCTGAGCTTTTCCGCGCCGATAAATCATCGTCGAATAGTCAAGAAACAGAGAAAGTCATATATCGTTTTCAAGCGCTACTCACACTCGAGTACTGAATTCTGCGCCTCTTCTTCAAGAAAGGAAAAGCCAAAATACACCTCTAATGATGCTATTATAAAATCAGAAGGCACCTCCTACATTTCCTGTAGCACTGCTCCTTCCTCAGGGGCAAAAATTTGTATGAAGTTCGCATGCTCTGAACTCTAATCAAATTTTCGCCCTTTTACCTGGTGAAAGAGTGATGCGTTTCGTAGTAGAAGTTCAGCACGCTCTTTTCCTGCTTCTCTGAGTTTTTCCTTGTCGCGGCTCGCTTCTTCTCTTAAAGAACGCGTATTAAATGCGTAACTGCAGAACAAAACCTTTGCCATTACCTCTACAATATATTGTGGCTTCTCATTTCTTCCATAAGTGAAAAGCGAGTTGCAGCGTCATGAAGACCGTCGGAACAACGAAATTATTAGAAGCCACAACTCCTCGGTCAGTCTTAACTCTAGAAACTGAAATGAAGCTTTTGGCTTCTGGCTTTTCACTAACTGAACTGAACCTTGTAAATTCATTGACCACGTTCGCATCTTTCTCCAACATCAAATTGTGGCCGCTTAAACGGGGAGCAACTCTGAGATCGGACTGGCTATACAACTGATTCCGATATTGCTTCTTTGGGATTTGAGACATCGCGTAATGGAATCTCAAAATATCACGACAGATTTCCTTGTATCCGCTAACTTTCTTACAGCAAGCAGGAAAACGTCATAATTGATATTTTCTGTTCTGCATAAGCAAACAAAAAGAAATGCACCACTTAAAACAAATCTAAGAAGCATCATGTAGTGGAGAATGGATTCCCCAGGTCGCTTGATTGTAAAATCTGACGATCGCTGCAGGTGATTCATTTGCTCCCCTGAGAAGTGAAAATCCACACTGCGTGTTGCTCAACGCGTAACAGTCATCCTCCGAGCGGCTGATACAGATTCACCAACACTAACCTTGTCAATTCGATCACCTGCTGTTGACGCCGGTTGTTCTTTTCTAACAGCTTGACACGCTCTTGAAGTTTGCTTATTTCCTGCTCTTTCTCGTTAAGTCTGGCGTTCACGACGCTCAACTGCCTGTTCTTTTCGTCGAGTGCGTCAGAGAGCTCGTTAATTTTGTTCGACATTGTCGTGAAGGTCTGCAAATGAATCCATTCTCACTAGCAAGCGAATGAATGCCAAGTTGTATAGCTGTATAAGGGAAGGGTTGACGTATTAGCAATCAGCTGTTGATGAGTGCGTAATGTTGATTCATATTTCATTCGAATAACGAGCATCACACTTCATCATATTCAGGCTCAAATTCGAAATCAGAGAACGCACCTGTTCACTCTCAATTTCCACTGTATCAACGTAGTTGTTTGCTTCATCCAAATGAGGTCTAAGAGCAGCGTTCTCCTTGTGCAAACTCTAGAAAACATTCACTGAAGAGCACCTCTTGAACAAACGATGCGCCAATTCATCGAAAGTTCTGTTACTGAATGCACTTTTGCTTTCTACAGAGGACATTCTCGGTGTTTAGCAGTAGCAGGCTACTTCCACTATAACCATAGCACTCCTGGTGCGCTTATAACGCCCATCAACTATCATCCATCACTCGCTGCTAAACAGCTGCTTGCTTTGCGTCCAAAATTTTTTTCGCATCCAATTGCTATATTATCATCTGCCCTAATGTTTTCATATAGATTTTACGAAGCTCGTGCTCATATCTGAGGAACACGTTCGACTGAAGTTAATTCAGCTCAATTTTCTAGTAGCACTGATCGACAAACAAATGAATTTTTTGCTCTTGCAACTTTCCATAAAATGCAAATTTTTTACGCGAGTTTACGATGCTGATTTCGCAAACACGACACACTTTTCTTCATGATGTCAGACTTTCTAAAACTCCTGAGGAAAGCCCTTGAAGAACCTCCAAATCCATTCGTCACGTAAACTTTGCCAACTTTCAGCAGGTTGTCGGGTTTTTTTGGAAGTTGATCGCTTAGAGTAAAGTCACGACAGGATGCAATCTTCTCCTAGCATGAGAAATTTCCACGTAGGCGGAAATTTCCTCAGTGATGTAAATTTGTGTTTATTCTGCAGCGACAAAAAATTTGTTTTAATTATCTTGTAAAACTGACTTGCATTTTTCATACGCGGCTTCAAACCTATATTTCTGACTTCGCTGTACATATCAGATTTTTTTCTAGCTTTGTGAAAAGCTTTGAAAAACTCGAAAGTCAACATCAGTACATGACAGCATCCAGTTCGTTCGACTTTTTAAAAGCTTTGAGATTTTGAGAACGCTTAAACGAGGAAGCCCATGTAGTGAGTAAGAAGCTGAAAAGTTCTTCCGGTCCCCAATAATTTGATTTGGAGTTTCGAACATCTGTCTTCCATAGAGAGCAAAACTTTTGAAAACTTATTTTAGTCCAAACAATTTTTCCAATCAAGCATATTTCTCATTTGAAGGATCTCCGGCTGTTTCAAATCTCACCAAAAACGAACAATCGGCGTAAAAAGGTTATAATTTATTGCAGAGGAATTTGCTGAATGATGGCACTCTGAGATTTCTGCTTTAGGCACCTTTTAGGAAGGATATTTTAACACAAACGATTTTTTTTCCAAACGACAGACCGGTAACTGGCGGACTTTTGCACTTCTTATTGGAACGGCTATGGGCCAAAAATTGATTTGCAGCATTTTAGGAGCTAATAATGAATTCATTGGAGAAAGAAAGCTTCAGACCTCAGATGCGACAATGCGATCGCCATTACGTTGAGCAACCGATATTTCAAAAATCGCTGGTGTTTTCTGCTGTGCTCTTCGACGATTTCTGAAGTCAGTGTGTGCTGAAGCTGTCAACTTTACGCTTGGGGTCTCTGTTTGTCCTCCCCTATGGCATGCATCGAGTGTCGATAATTTATCATTCCTATAAAAAACATTTCCTCCTTAATTCTGCAATAAAACTAAGGATTCATTATATTAAGAACAATCACATGCAGATATTGTAAACAGCTGTCGGAATTTCTACGCACACCAACTCTGTTGGCAATTTTCACTCTTCTGATTGTTTCTGTAGATTCTTTTAGCAATGTATGGCGTCCCATTCTCGAAACGTATATAGAACCTTGAATGAATATCTCTAAGTGAGTCGCTGCTGACAGCCATGTTGAATGCAGGATAGAACGATGAAGCGGAAGTTGATGCTGACGAGACAAGCGAAGACGTCGATGCAATCGGGCTTGATATAGGTCGCAATTCGCTACCTGAATAAGAAAACCTGAGCGGCAATAGCTTATCGAGGAGCGCGAGAAGGTGAATATCAATCTAATTCTAGTAATATAAGCAAAGTCTCACAGACGTCCTTGTTTCGGATTGTCGGTATTATTCAATGCACCCAATCCTGACAACTTGTGAGAGACGTTCAATTCGTGAATTCATGGAAAGCGATTAGCGTCAGGAACTGGGGATGGAGAGAACTGCATGGTGGGATCGTAAGAGAAGTGAGTAGGCAAATGGTAGGAGTCGCCTTAGAGATGACGAAGGAAAAGCAATAGTAATTAGGAGGTTGATGACAATGATATGTCACAGAGAGCAGGACGGATTTAACCGACTCCGCTTCTCCTCGAGAACCACAGTTATGGAGCACATAGCGCTGTATCATGTGCCCTCTCCATTGATATAATCCTATTGCCGTAAACCGTAACCTTAACCTGCTCTTTTATCATTTCTTATAATCACGCACCCCTGCGGTATATGGCTCACTTTTATTGTTGGATTGAACCAGTATTTTCTACTATCCTTATAAACCCCTCAATACTTTGCCAGGTGCGTACGAAAACGTGAAAAGTGTTCTGTTAAACTCTTGCTCACGACAACCATCGGAAGAACAAAAATCGCCTTCTTTCAGTCCGCCTTGACCATCTTGATTTGAAAATTCGGCAACGTGCGACAGCTACGCCACAACGTGAATGCTTAAATCGTAAAAGTGGAATATCTCAGTGCTATTAGAATGTTTTCGAAAATAGCAGTTTGTTTCGGTTGCAAAAAAAAATTATGTAAGAAATTGCTTTAGCAATTCCATTATCCACTGGCACTCTCGTAATACGCGGAAGAACACTGATTTCGCAGATAAACAAATAATGGCGTCGAAATCTCCTTAAATGAATAAATTCAATCACTAGGTGCTCGAAAACATAACGTCGCGGCTCCTTGCGCCACACTTTTAAAGGTTTCCCGATTTTAAATTCAAGCTTTCATAGCACGCCTTTTATTGTGCTGAACAACCCTAACATTTATCGATGTATTTTTATGTCCCATCGATTTTATAGGAACAGATGACAGTTCCTCCTTAACTCAAGGAAGTGGAGGGATCCTGAATTTCGAGGCTTCTAGAAGCCAAGGGAATAGGACAAATATTGGAACAACTTGACGTTCTGGAGCTTTCAAGTTCAGAACCAGTGGAATTGAAAACGTAAGAAAGAATTCGATGAACCAGAAAAAAATTCTGCCACCGCCGATAATATTCGCCAAGAAAAGCACGACAACTCTAACACTGATCAAGGTCACATCCACGAAATCCTGTTGAAACAGGATTCACCTACGATCGTTATACAAAATAAACGCTTAAGTAGAAGGTGCCACTCACAATTTGCTGCTCCATTGACGACGCTTGAACCGTCGTCGCTTGATCGAGTGTGGACGCCGCCTTCAGTGGAGTGATTCTGCAAACGCCTTTTGAATAAAAGCAACTGCGGCAGACCATCCATCCTCCATACCTTGACGGCATTTTCTAAACCGAGTTTTTTGTACACGTTTTGTGACCATTCAAGTGCATTCATACACCTTCAGGTCACATGTGGTATTCTTTTTTTCACAGGCTATGGCGACTACATCTCTGTGTACAAGTAGTGGTCATTTCTGTCTCTCTAGTAATTTCAACTTGTCAATCACGAAAACTGGGACTAGAAATTCGGTGCATATATGAGCCATAGACTCACCTGAGTCAATATTCAACTTGACCAACAACTTCGAAAAGGTTAAAGTTCACTTAAACGTGCTTAGAAGTTTTCACTCATTTCATATCCATGCTGTCAGGCTTTCGATCCAACCAGTTGTATCACAGAGAACGGAATATTGAACAAATAATCATTTCAACCAAGGTTAAGAATGCATTATTCTACTCACAGTATTTATTGGTAGTTCATCGAACTGAGGTTTAACACACTTTCCTGCTTGTTTACCTCATGCGATGTTGTAATGCGTCATACTTCATCATGCTGCATTGGGCTTTGTTCTACTTTTTTGCTATTATTTAACTGTTATTTGTGTTCTTTTCTTGGTAAGATCCTTCTGTGCATTGGTAAGATGCATGTTAAATAATATGCATCTCGCAGTGTGGCTTGTGATCTTTTTCAGGACGTGATACGTTACACCTTCACATTCTAAAAGAGCGCTTATGCATAACCTCGGTTGATATCAAAGGCATGCTACATCCTGTCGTACGGCGGCACGGAAAATATAAAAATGTATAGTGCATTTCATCAAGTGCTATTCAACAACATACCTGCAGCCAATTCGCCACAAGTGCTGTCCAGTAAAAAATAAATTCCTCGCTTAAGTATAACCTACATACTCATGCAAACTTATAGCGTCATGCGATTTAAAAGGCATCGATTTATAGGCCTGAATTGATTGTATGGTATATCAAGGGTGTGCCAGTAAAGTATCATAATTGGCGATCTTGAGTAGTGGGGAAAACGCGGCACTGATAAAGCTTAAAAACCCTGCACGTGCTTAAAATTACACTTATGGAGTGGATGCCCACATTCAAGACTCGCGGACCACTGTCGAAATTTCTTGAGGTATTATTTGAAATTTGCTCATTCCATCGATAGTGGGAACTATTAAAACCTTGACAATTGCCAAAATCGGGAGGTAGGCTACAAGAAAGCTGATTTCTGAAAAGATTAGGCGCAATACGTTTTTAATCGGAAAAAATAAACAGGAAAATCTCTTTTCAAATCATGTACGCTTTCGAATCCTTTCACGAAGAGATTATATAGTGCAAAACTTCTCGAATTAAAAAAAATGGTACTTCTAGGGTAACAACTGCTGAAACATTATGAAGGAAATTTCATGGTAAGGTTTATGTTTACTACCTTCGGCTACTCGACGTTTCCTTGAAAGATCCGCGTACCAAATTTTACGTGAAGTGCATATAATTTTGATTCGATGGATGTATAATGATGCAAACAAACGTGCAAATAAAACTCGTAGAGAGTGCAACATATCTTCGCATCGTCGGATGGACTTACAGATAAGGTACGCTGCGAAGATGTATCCACTTCACCATCCGAGAAGTCGATCGTTGCTTCGATATACTCGTCGGATGTATCGCTCGATACGGCGTTTGTCCTGAACGTGAACTGACGGGCACGTTGATTACCTAGCGGCATACCTAGTTCACTGCTGTCTCTGTTGTATTCATGTATGAGCATTCCTGCTGCCAGGTTGTAGCTCCCAATCAGAAGACGAGTAACTTCTCAATGTCTAGAATATGCTTTATGGTTAAATAAAGCAATTTGAATGAATGAAAAATATTGTTCAGCATATCCACAGTCAATTTCTTTGCCGAAAAAAAAGAAACAAACGAAATGGGAGAAAATTGCGCTGAGCCATACGGTGAATCATTTTATGACGCAAATAGTGGCTGTTTAACGGTAGAAATGGAAAAACATCACGAGTAATGTGATACACTTAACGACAGATTCAAGGGCCGGAGATGAACAAGCGCTCTCCCTATTCGAGCAAAGCGTGCACTTTTGTCGTTCTCTTCAATTGATCGACCGCATTCAGGAATATTCGAGAGATATACGATAAATGAAGTGTCCATTATCTGTAAATTCTCGGCAAAAAATCCATCCTATGCACATAATCGGTTCAACCACAAAGCTTCATCTATAAATTTCACGTCACTTAAATGCTTTCATAGATCTTGGAGGGAATTACTAAGCGGGCAAGAAATTTTGTTGTGAAGGAGATGCATTCGATGTAGTTTAAGCTTGCAAGTAACGGATTTCATCGCCACTGTTTGAGCGGTTCATACGTCGAATCGGTTTGATGTGTGTGTGAAATATGCGTACATTGATCCATATTTGTTTCAGAGATGTGTACATAGCCTCTCTTTTTCAGAAAAAGGAAATGGCTGCCGAAGCGACATCAAAATCCGAGAACATCTGATGAACACAGACAGCTTTGCTGCAATGTTTTTGCTCTGATGCGGGCGCTTACATCGCATTGCGAATTTTTGCACCACTAAAGGGAACATCTCTCGCCAAAACCCTAAATTTCCTCTCGGTTACCGTACAGCCGAATTTATGTGACACGGCGAAATTTCTGAAAAAGCATTCATACAGATAAAGATAACTCTAATGGTTCTACAACGTGCTCACTACAGAAATTTGAAAACGGTGGAATCAAGTGTCACTGATGAGATGAGTGATTATGAGAAATTCACCAACCTTAGCTGAATGAAAATTACAGATATCGCTCTTTTTGAGGAGCATGGTATTTCAAAGAGAGAAATTTGAGAAGATGAAATAGGCGTGATTAGCTTCGAAGTTTGAAGCTGACGAAGATAAACATAGCACAAAAGAAAGGTGAATGCACATCGAATAAGAGTCGTTAGGGATGATCACATATAAAAACCGACCGATCGAAGTTCGGTGCATTTCCACCGACTCAAATTTAGTTCTGCCGCTTTTATAGGTACTTTTATGTTGCAATCAAAATTCGTCTTTTATGTGATGCAGCTGGTCGGTTCATACAAAGTGTGTAATGTACATCTACAATGTCCATATGTAATATATGTAATATATACATACGTGTACGCATATATATATATATATATATATATATATAGA
>JAARMF010000190.1:30023-49283 GCA_022844705.1 Toxascaris leonina | reverse complement strand
GATAGATAGATAGATAGATAGACAGATAGATAGATAGATAGACAGATTGATATATAGTATAGCGTTCCACTTGCGGAAATGTTCATTCGTCTATAGGTAGATGGAAGTTCAGATTCGCATCAGCGCACAACAGAATTAGGAGCGACAGACAACAAATTTGAGGCGCCATTCTCCAATTCGTAGAACTGTAACCATATGGGAATTCCATGGCAATGTTTCGTAGACTTTTCTTTCAGATTAATCACTGTCTAATCATCCTTCTGAGAAGAGGGAGGTGAAGAAAAGATTGCGACCAAAAAAAGAGGAGTACATCAGTTCAAAACTAAACTATAACAGTCAGTTGAATTATTTAACATAGTCGCGGTGGTATCACATTTTCGCTTCATCTGCGCCTAAATACTACTATATGCTTAACTCATCCGATAATGACGCTCAAAGGCGGAACTGAAGAGCAAGTTAGTAGCCAAGCACCTTGCGTCAGCTGACCACGAAGCAAAAATTCCTACTCCCCTTTAGCTGATTTCTTGCACGTCGAATTGAGCATCACTCAAACGAACACTTAGAAGTGGGGAAAAAATGTTTGAAATGAAATAAATCCCAATGTCATTTTCAATGCTGCTTAATAGAAGGCGCGTATTTTTTCTCAATACTGGAACATAAATAAGTAACTGACTATTCAACCATGATTAGCTTGAGCGTGAGCTAAGGACAAAAAATCCGTAGAGAAATGTGTTCGTAACGAATGCTTTGTTAACCGAAATAACGATCTATGTGGCACAACGCAAGCGTTATCTCAAAGCAAGGATACCGCTGAGATAGCATCAAGCAAGAAGCGAGCACTCAGCAGTTAAAAGACGATTTAATGACATTATGACCGTTTCTTCCAGTAACATTTAATGACATTATGACCGTTCATTGATGCACCCGATAGGCTTAAAACGAATCGCGCTTTATTAAGATATTCCATTAAAAGCATCACGTCATTATTGTGAGCAGTTAAATTCATTTCCCGTTTATAGTTTCGACATGAAATACGGCAAATAAAAGTTCAATGCATGCCCTAGGGGGCGAGTGCAAGAATGCATTTCGACGTCGAAAATGTCCATTGTTACGCCGATCTTGCTCATCGGTGATGCCTCATTCCAATCCATAACGTGTTTCTCCTACTCAACAGTATTTGTGAGTGTAAACCAAGTTTCATGCACTCAGTTTAGCCCCTAGCAACCTACGCGAATGATTCACAAATTGCAGACCTCACGATCAGACGAAAACATTCAAGCATGAAAAGCGGTGGATGTTTTCGTATTTCGCTTCGTTAAGCCTCATAACATGTGTTTGTTGTGGCGTATTTCATTATGCTCGAAACATCATAGAACCACTCCTCGCCTTCCATTTGTGGAATTTGGCAGTGATTCTAGTGTTACAGAGGAGGAGTCGTTCGTCGCGTATATGCTCACATATATAAATTATTACAAACAACACGGCGGTTCGTCACTGTGAACAGTGTTCAAAAAATTGAGGGATGAAAATTTTTCGCACAACGGTCCCAATTGCGTTGAAATTGATCGGCCTCAAACAGGCGAAACGGCCTAACGAGCCGACTGCAATTATAGCAAGTCAGTGCGATTCAATCGTTCAAAAATAAGTTATCGATGATTAAATATTGCGAAATCAATGCTTCATTCAGAGTTCCGTAAACTTACTTCGTTCAACAAGAACAACTATGCTTTCTACGTCAGTAATTGGTTCGTGAAGCTCCATCATTTGATTGATAAAAATCGCGATCGAGAAGTTACTGAAAGTGATATTCAAATGTTGAATTCTGTTTCACCTAGAGAGGAAAAATATTCGCGACTCCTCCCAAAATTTATATGCATCGATTTGAAATCAAACGATAACAATGATTTGGATGCCATCGAGATTTTATAAACTCGACTTTCAATCACGCCCTTCTCATCCCTATCACTTAATGGATTTTAGCAAAATAAAGAGTCGATTGACTTGAAATGTCGCTTGCAAATCTTAACATTCGCTACGAATTAGATAAATGAAGTGAGATATTATTAGTGGGGTGAGAACGGCACATCGAAAAACAGTTGACAGCACGGTAAGCGATAATATGAATCTTTCTAATCAAAGAGCAACAAGTTAAGAAGGCTGAGAGGAAATATAATTCGAGAGCACACCTGCGAACAAATTATTACATGTGAAGGGTATTTGAGGAGTGTTACGTGAAGTGGTGCGCCGAAGCAACAACAGAACCGGTTTTACAATGTAAATATCGTATGGGATATTCTAAGAAATTACCGCATCGATTCCATCCGACAGAATGCATCTCGAAAAAAATCTGTAAAGCCAATATACTGCTGTAATCAATAGAACGATAGCTTCAGCGCCGTCCTCTACAATATTGAAGCCGTCGTAAGTTTAAGGCGAAATATTGCATTATACAAGCGTTGACAGATAAATATGGGGGGGAGGGAGAGAGGGGGTTGAATTGCAACAGAACTTGGATGAATGTGTCATGATGACTTATGTCGTATAGCCGGCAATCGACAAATGCCCTTTTAGCACAAGATGAACAGCTGAAATATAGGGCTAATGGCTTGTGCACTGAATCATTTGCTAAGCAGCAAAAACAGACTTTGAGGAGGTGCATCGAAACAAGAAGTGAGCACAACGAAGAGCACCTCACAATGTCACGCTAGCCTGTAATCAACACTCTTCCGGTGGCTTCTCTATATATTTCCACAAACCAACATATCACAGCACAATACGAGCACTACGTGCAATTGCTAGTAATAATAACTTAACAACGCTCTTCTAAATGCGCGCTCTAAGCGTGTTCTCTGCCTTGTTATTCGCCAATAAGCGAAACGTAATGCAGCAATTTTTATAATTATCTATGACTTTATCAACAACAGCACGCTAATCACACTGATAATCCCATAAACTCTGCTGAAATGTGATTTATTGCCTTGAATAGGCCGAAAACTAGTGGGAACCGACTGAAATTTTGCTATCTCGGTAACTAACCGAAGACTTTGGCATATGGAAAGTCGGTTAGAACCAAATACGTTTCAAAAATGCCGATCGACTACGGAATGGAAGCAGTCGGTTGAAAATGAGCTTCCGCTACAAAAGAAAAAAAATGTGAACTTTCACTTCCTAAGCGAAGTTTCTCACAGTGATGGTCTGAAATCTTGTTTTATCATCACATCTAAACTTCCATGTAATTTCATTCAGAACATTAAATGCGCAATCAAGGATAGCTGCAAGTACAGTAAAATGGTGACATCATGATCGTAGGCGAAAAGCGTGTTGGCATATCCTTAGCATTATAAGAGATAACAGCGAGCTGGAAAAGTCGATTCGAATGAAAAACTTAGAAAAAACTCCGAAAGAAGTACAGATAGAGCGACATGGTTTGCATATTTCGGCAATTTATCCAGGATGAAACGTATGGCGTAGGTTCTGGCAAACGAGCCCAACACATGAGTCAAAGAAAGCCAAAACATGGGCCAAATGATGGGTCACCTCAGGAGGTTGCAAATGCAGCACAGTCAGAAAAATTTCTAACAGTGCGTTAAAAAATGTTTTACCACGCCAAAAAATTCATAAGCCACACTCTCCTTTTCATCAAAAACCTAAAGACTCAAGGTATATGTTGCCAGCACTGCCGCGAATAGCGCTGCAGATAGCAGGGTTCCATTCACTCATGACAAAAAAGTCGGACGGACAGGAGCGATTCTCGATGCGCTTCGACCTCAAATTCTACTGTATGAAAGAATCTGATTCTGAGTACTCGAAGAAACGCTTGAGGAGAAGTGATCGAGACAATCTTTGATTAAGGAGACCGCTCTGGCGTTCATCTGCCACTGTTGGTGTTGATCTGCCAAACGTTTAAGGAACGCTCGATCTCCATGGATTTCAAGTGTGCTGACGAAACTCGAAGTGGTATTCTGAAGACATTTGTTATGGTAAGTTTGCTCTCACTCCAAAAGTCGGCTAGTAGCTGGACCGAGTGCCCTCCGTTTCGCTTAAGATTCCACAAACAGAATGAAAAATTATCGCGCATTATGTTCAGCTGCAGCTTTCTAAAACTTTGCACTCCCTCCGTAGCCTGGAACTTGCTGCTTTTTCCATTATATATCATTTTCGTAATAAGAAAAAAGGGTCCACAAGTATCTCACATCCTCCATACCTCTGTTTAGCATCATTACACTTCACGCATTCGAGAACAATGTGATATTACCATTGGCATTTCTTGCATCATTCCTAATGTGAACCGTGTTCATCAATAGCCATTGTCAGAAATCACACAGCACCCACACTGAGCCACGCTTGCCATCGCTTCTGACGTGATCACACTTTTGAACTTCGGCCGCAGATGCTGCATTGAGCAAGTTGAGCTCCAACATAATGGTGCGCCAAGACTATAGCTTCTCGAGAGTTACTTACCGACTATGCTCCTAGGTGGAGACGACATAACGCGATAACACGAGTCAGGTTAACTGAAACCCAGGCGTTTCGAGAAGTTCCTGTCTGGATGTACATTGAAGAATCTCCCTGCATGTAGTACCTAGCAAACTTCGCAGTCATACAAATATTCCGCAGGGTGGAAAATGTTTGAAAAACTGTTGCAGAGAACTGGCTGGATTCTTCGCTCAGTACAAGATATGATGACTCTGATACCTTATCATCAAATGATTAACGAAGGTCTCTGCACTGGTCGATGAAAAAAAAATAACCTTCAACATCCCAGACAAAATTTCACGAATTCGAGCTTTCCTGAATGGACAGTATTCTCTGTGCAGACATTTCGCAGACTTTTCAAAAGTCGTGACATTTTCTGCGCCGAACCGAGCAAGATATTGCGACTAGCGCAAGTGCAGATTTTAGGTGCCTGCCCCAGTAGCTGTATTGAACCAGCTTCAGTCAAACGCAATGATACGCCAAAACCGCAACTTTTCAAGGACTGCTAATCCATCACATTTCCACATACAAGTAGAAGATGTCCTGATAAAAGTAAGCACTTTTCAACCCTCCAACCCTGCGAGAATCCTTGCAAGACCTACGAATATCCCCGTCTCGCGGGGATATTCGGGGGAGGGGGGGGCAGAAACCTCAGCAAGGGCAGAAACCTCAGTAAGCATGAAAACCTCTGCTTTGGAGAAGGATATAATTCATCACATGACCATGACAGCCCCAGCGCGTGCCTCTACTGACGACAATATGATTCCGTATACTAAGAATGAAGACAGAAGGAAGATGACTTTTTCTTGACTGATCACGAGCATCAGTGCTGGCGGAGCGGAATGCGAATAAGACAATAATTCAGAACAAGCAATCATTTAAGTTACTAGAAACTGAGCACTCTTGTAGGGCTTTAACAGGAAAACAGCACTCATTCCACAAAACATGCTGTGAACAGTAACATGATCGGACCAAATTTAGTGGCCTCAAGAAATACGTTGGGAGAAACATCAGCTATTACCTTTTTTATATGAATGTACAAAGGCGATTGCGTATTTTCGCCTACACTGCAAGAAAGAATACAAGCAAAAGAAAAACATTTAGATACACTAGTATACGTCGTAGTAGAAAAAGTTCCACAATTCGGAATTTCACACATCCATATATACAACATAAAAGCATCACCAACTCTGTCGTTACGAAAATAATAAGCGCTCAGGACCTTGCAGACGAATTAAAAAAAATAAGTGAAGGAAATCCACTGTGGGTAATATAAATGTCAAAAACACTTCTAATCACACACAAAAATGCTGAATTCTTGTACCAGTCAAAAGGATCTATGAACATTCAATTTTCGCTTCAACCAATTTCAGAAAGTGCTATCATATTTCGAAAGCAAATGTCAACGACTCATCCTTACGAAGTGGACGGTGTTGAAGTGAAACGTTACATGCATATTCACTTTTTCGCTGTCTCTGTCCTCTTCAGCACCTATTTCGAGCTGAATATTCGCTACACAACTTTCTTCTGCACTTCAACAAGATATATATATTTTCGCCGATATTAGAAGATATATATTTTATAAGCTTCTTCTTCTTTTTGGTTCCAAGGTTTTTGCTAGTGTTCAAGATTTCACGTGTCAGTGCTCCTGAAAGATCGCAATCCCTTATTGTTTGGCTTATAAGCTTGATTCCCAACTTATGCTTCCTCGAGGTGAAGCCAACCTATCAACCCTCACTTGATTATCCGTTAACCGTATGGGATAACGGCATCAAATCCGCTTTCATATGGATGTTGGTAGCCATATCAGCTTAGTTTCTCTGGAATAATATACCTCTGCATTTTAATTCATTTATAAACGCTTAATTTACCTTGGACGCTGTCGTTGAGAGGAAGCCAACTCAACAATTCAATAAACAGCGAGTGATGACTACCAGGAACGAGTGGCCCATCACCCTATTTCTGCCAAAACGAACAAACTTCCATCATAAAGATCACCAACATAGCCATGTTCTTCTCTGTAAAGATGGGCAAATATCTGTACCACCCCAGCTGTTCGACTTCACACAGCCTTCAGTTGCTCATTAATTCTTCCCCCTTACGTGAATCGTCAATCTTCAAGTGTTTCATTACGAAATTTGTTTCATTTAGGGAGGAACTCTAACCCGAAACGCCCGACAAGCTGATGTGTATAAACGATGCAAGGAGTTGAAGCGAAGCGTTGGCCATTGGTAGCAGCATTTCTGGCGCTGCACTTCAGAAACCGTCCGAATTCACCCGAAAGACGAAATGTTCTTGGAATATGCAATCCAGATTCGCCTAAATCCTCTCCATACCATAATTATTACAAATAGCTTTGCATATCAGAAAATATCGCGGCCTGACATTTTCTTTTAAATCTTCTAGGCTCGGGTGCATAAACAACAGAGGCGCAGACAAGGCGTCCCGATGTGTGGAGGATGTTGGCCGCTTGAATGCGTGGGTAGGTGCGGACCTCGCAAACAGGAGCATCAAAATGAAAGGACGACGGTCATTCTTGCCGGTATAAGACATTTCATGATAGTGACCACCTCACCTAAAGGTGTACGCAGTGAACGAGCTTCGAAACTTATGATGTATTTTTCATTTACCTTCATTCATTCGAAGTTCTGATTTCTTTCACCCCAAGGCACAAATTTGGTGCTGAAATGCGCCGAAACTCTGTTTATTGATCTCTAGCTAATTGTACAGGTAATTACTATAAATCCTTTATCGACAGCCGAGCATTCGCATACATCAGTGCAAACCGAGCATTCGCATATAGAACGCGCCCCTGAAACGATGCAAGTGAGCCTTCAATGGGCGGGGAACAGCAGCAGCAGATTGGAACAGCAGAATATCCACAGCACGCACGTTTTCCGTCATCTCTATGCCTGACGCTCACAGCCGGAAGCATTCTGCATACCTCATACACGAGAGACAACCGCTGTTTCTTAACATTTTGCAGGCGGCACAACTCGACTCCAGCTGATTGTACAGGTAATTACTACAAATCCTTGCTAACCTCCAGCCTCAGGTAGAAACTTCGTGAACGTTAGCGCCGTGAGATAATCACGCAACAAATAACGTATCTGAACAAGCGGATAACGAGGTTTTTTCCCGCACTTCTTCCATTAAAAATACTCATCGTATCTATGCACACAAAAGGGCAATTAGAATTCCACATTGTTGATTTTTGAGCCAATTATTTTCCTTGAAAAAGTGTTAGGTTGGGTCAGGCCTATGGGATTTGGTTCGGAGATATTAGTAGCCTATCGAAGAAAAAAGGAAACGCGGTAAGCGATGTTGTTTTAATAGAATAAATGCGTAGAAAAGGGTGCGGGAAGCAATAAGTTTCGAAATGCAGTTAAAGTTTTTGCGGGATAGAAAGAGGAAAAAACATATGACATATCGCAGACCCTCCCCGACAGATGAGCACATATGTATGTTAAGTTTTAGGCATATGCATCTTCATAATGAGCATCAAATAACATAGTGACAGTTTTCTTTCTGAAAAACATTTCGCAATGAAACCACAATCGCGAAAAAAGAAGGGTTGCACTGTGAAAAACATTTCACAGTTCAACGCTAGCCCCTCTGCCAAAAAAACTCAAGCTAGGAACTAGACTCACCGCCGACTCTCCTCCTCGCAACGACCACCTGGTCGTCTTACTGATTTCAATGGCATGTTTGAGGCCTAGCCGAATGAAACAGGGACAGAACGCTATTTTCAGAGTTTACGCTGAGCCTTTATCCCGAATGACATTTTCCCCAAATTTCGGACCTAGCCTCTCCGCTAGTCACAGGTAATCAGTGGTAGAAGTGACGAAGAATATAGCGCAAAATGTAAAAAAAGGAATGAGAAGTTCACTGTGAAAGTACTACGGCAAACAAGTTTGGAAGTGCCATATATGGGAATGCACAATCGGCTTTTGCAAACCAGTTCAGTGCCTATGAAAGAGAACCACCTATGGGGTGCTCCAAAGATGTGAATTGTTGAACCCTACGCATAAAATCGCTTCCGGACAAACCATGCAAGTGAATTCCCGTGAGCACTGTCAGATTATGATGAAAGTCACCAATTTTTGGGCAAAGCTTCAAGAGCAGAATTCTTTACGATTTTGGCAGACAGTATATCTGCCAGGTGGATTTCCTGGGGACGCGGTAGAACAGACGGCAGATCAGTTCGTACTGAGGAGGCTTAACCAACAGAGAACTCTAAGAGATCATAAAGTAGCGGGTTCAAGAATATCTACAAGGGATCTCGAGCTGAAATCCGCGAAGGGAACGGATGTGCCAAAAGAACCATCGTAATGGGTGTTTTCAAAAAGTAGGACAGCAGTTTATCCCGAATTCTTTTTTGCCATAGCAATGCGGTGGCGGCTTGGTTAGTGAGGTGCAACGAAAGAGAACTGCCAGTGACTTGCTACAGATGTGGCAGCGCCACTCATCCAGTGCGGATCATTGCCTTGTGGCGAATAAAAAACAAGAATAAAAGCTCTTCCCGTATTCTAAATATTTAAGACCAATAGTTTCAATTGAGAAGTATTTCTCTTTCGCACGTGATTTCTCCACATATTCCCTCAGTCGCTCCAGCTATAGCTAGCAGAGTTGTTGAAGTGCCATTTGGTCAGCTTGAATCACAGTATTCATGGGGCGCAACACTGGTCGGATAATCGCGCTAGTTTACGACTATCTAAATGCGCACATAAAAGTTATTGAAGAATATGCCTATGATTTCCTTAGCGAATAAACTTGTCATATCTCAAAGTTGGCGTAGCGCAGTGGAAAGGTTCATGCTTAAACTGCTGTGCTTTTAGCTGGGCTCGTGGACTTAAGGTCGCATATGCATTTACTGTCAATGGGTAGAAAAAGATGGAAGGCTGGCTCAGGGAAAGCATATGGGCAATAAGAATGGACAACCGGCTTTCATAGCCGAGGAATAATGAGTGATGCATGTCATGACGACGTCATGTTGATGTAGACGCATTTGCGAGACATTTCACGTCGTGAAAAAGACAACCGCTCATCACTAGTTCACTGTTTGCTTAGCCGCAACGATGAGCAAATTTAAACCGCCAAAGTGCACTGCTCCTTTACACTGATTCAACCGCACTTTGCCTTCTTTCGCATCCATCCATCCTCTAACATAATACATCACAATCCGCTGTTATTTCCCCGAAAACTAGTCACGTACAAATCATTGTAGAGAACGCGAAGGATGAATGTCTCTCACACAAATAAATATCGTATAACCACAAAAATATGTTATATGTGACAACTTTCATAAGCATTAAACAAACACGTGTTGACAAGTGCTCGTTCGCAATAACGCGGCAACGCTTTTGTGGATCTCCTACTGCACCGTTTGCCCTCATAGCCAAATTATAAAGGCGAAATATCTCAACGGTTGGCTGAACACAAATGATCGACCAATTAATCAGTGAGGAAAAAAATTGGCGTAATGACTGGTTGTGCACGACGTCGAACGAATGGATATTTCTTGCAACTAGCGGTAGTTCAGCGGTAGAGGCTTCGCCTGTCAAGGGAAGTGACCCGAGTTCGACTCACGGCTGATTCCCCAACGAATAGCTAGGAGGCTGACCACCGGCAGCAGCCATGTGTGGCCATGGTTGTCAGCTGCATCGCAAAGTGAATAGGTGGAGCCATAGCTGCCCTTGTATCTTGTGCTGTTGATTAAGGGGGAAAAATGCAAGTGTCGGAACACATTGGCGAGAACACTAGGGCCGCAGTTTCCAACCCCACTACCTTGTGAAAAAACGTTTAGAGCAAGGTTTTTGTAAATCATCACTTCGTTCTTGAACACTGTAAACGGGATTACCTATTTTCATACTCTTAGGTTGATTTCAAGACTGGTGATAATGGACGCAAAAATGTCTGCAGCGATTTCAAAAAATTTTTCAAACCCTTAATATTTGAATTAGAAATTCTCTACAAAAATTTTTGACTTGAAATGCTCAAGATACTTGCGAGTTCAATTTAATCTTGTGCCGTGCCGTGGAATTGTCGGCCGTTTAAGAAGTACTTCCTTCGGAAGCCACTTAATAATCAAAAATAAACGCGTTTCTGTGGAAGAAGAAGAAGAAATAGAAATGAACATCGGGATAACAGGCTGACCAAACCAATCGTCAATGAAGCTTCTTTCTCCAGGGAATGAAAAATGAAGCAGAGAAACGAACATCCACATCATCAGCAACCTGATCACCAGATGATACAGTATTGGTCATAGCATACATGAAAAATAGAGGAAAAAAACCTATCCTCAGTCTTGTGCAACCTGCTGCAGCCTTCACAATGGCGGCGGCGATGGAGCTGATGAGGAAGCAGAGGGTGATAAGAAACCCGCAGCAACTCTATCTTTTTGCAAATCTGGGAACGTCTAACATTCGAGCACCTCCCATTCAGACCGACCTCACTGCAATCTGTGAGAGCATGCGCGTAAAGGGATGCTCGCGAAATGGAGTGATGGCACTCAGATTCTAATTGACGCTGCTGAGAGAGGTGTTGGATGGTCAGAGTCACCGCGTGCCTGCAAACAACGAGTAAAACCATCTTCGTCGAGACGATGCCTTTGTATGTTGGTGTACTGGATGTCTGAATTGATAAGTCCACGCACCTAGTTCACCAAATGAGGATGAGAATATAGAGCCGTTTCACGACGGATTTCACGCAACAATGCAACAAAAGTCGACATACACGATTTTCCTTACGGATTTCAACGTGAAGCTGCGAAAATGTATTCAACAGAAAGTTTGAAACAGAACGACAAATTGGAAGCTAAAGTGCTGGACCAAAAAAAAAGTTCGAAGGCTCGCTGATTTTGCAAAGTCGTCCAGACTCTACGCACTGAACTCTTTCTTCAGTGAGCTAATCGGCAGATAATGGACATATCGAACCTGCGACGATGCAGTTTGCAACAAAATCGGTTTCAACTCACAGACAAGCTAAGAATGGCTACGGACATGCCCGTTACCCCGCGATCAGCCACATCCGTATATTCTGACTATCGTCTTATGACAGCAGAACGCAGAAACGATTGCAAGATGATTCGCAACAAAATACTTCATTGTGACGGATAAAAGTTATCCGTGAGAGAGGTTTTCTTGCAATCTGCTGCCTTACTTATTTTCATCAGCAATATTGGCAAAGATTTCAGTCACTTTCACAGCTAATATAAAAATGCAAGGCCCCTGCTATAGCAGATGGAGTCAGAAACCTCAGACATCATAGTAGCCAAGAAACGATTGCGCTAAATCGAAGAAGGCGGATAATTCTTGCGGCAGACACACAAGTTTGGGAAACAAACTTGTGTGCAAGTGAAAAGGAGAAAAATGACAAGAGAATAAGGCACGCACAAGAAGGAAGACTGAGAGGAGCAGCAAAATGAAAATCTAGTTTGAAGAAAGTTTAGAAAGAAATACATTTCTTTTATATCTGTTCCCAAGGGCGCCTGCTGACAACGCATGTTGTAGAACAACCAACCGAAATCAAATCCAAAGAAACCACAAGAACAACAATGAACAATTTTCCGTCGGTTGTTATCGTGAAGTCTCGACTTAACGCCACATTCTCAATGTCGAATTAGTTACCCAGTGAAGTGGGAAAAGCAGTGCTTAGAATAAAGCCTATGAAACCTGAAAGACTGGATCAAGCACACATGATGGGAGCACAGGTCAGAAGTAAGTAGCGTACGATCAAGTGCCCGATTAATCTAGTATCTGCTGTGAGGAAATATATCTGCGGAATGGAAGAGATCCAGACCAACGCTGATTCCTATGAAGGGAGACCGTGAAGACGTCTGCAAATACCGTCCGCTATGCTTGATATCGCATATGTATAAGAGTTTATGCAAGCAGTGTCTCACCGTGTACAGAATACAGTTTATAAAAATTCAAGGAGAGCAGAGAGATCCTAAAAAGAGATTTCCCAATGCTAACTGTATTTTCGCAATAATGCATTTGATTCAATGCTGTTCAGAATACATAATTCCTCTACCTCTACTCATCGTTGATCTCAAGCAAGCCCTCAACGCAGTGCAGCGTAGTGATTAGCCAAAAGCTCACCCGAACTATTCAAGAATCATTGGCATGATCATACACAGAACTCATTCTCTTTGATGAACGAATACAAATATCAGTCAGCAAAGACGAGAAGGGAGAAGGCATTTCTTCCCCGGAATCTGCATCATGGATCATGAGGATGGCAAACAGATTTCCTGCTGATTGCTTTTATTTGCAGACAGACTTTAGACTTTATTTGCAGACTTCAAATGCTTTTATTTGCAGACAATGTAGTGCTTATTGCAGAAGGCTCACAAACACTGCAGAATTTGTTTCATGAACCTAACAGCTATGCGAAAACAATTCAGCGCACAATCCGCAGCAGTGGATAAAAAATGTATCATGCCCTGGGTTTCGCATGAAGCCTTAGAGCTAAAACGTCAGGCTTCTGGAAAAATATGTCTGCAAGAGCTAATGACACTCATGGCCAACCTGGGTTCGAAATTGAGTAGAGGGAAAGGAGTGAAAAGTCATCACAAAGTTCCGCCACATCTTCGTTTTTAGATCTGTTAAATACGCGCTCAGCGAGGACAGGGCAATGTGACATCCATCTGCCCTTCGTCGATACTGATGGAACTTTGAACACAACGCACGCAGACAGCGGAAAGTATCGGTGACCCAACATGTCATGGAACAAAGGATGATGGGAAACAGGAAACTGCAACATATCCGTAATGAAAGCCTCCGGTCTGGCTTTGGTGTGAGGGCCATAGATAGAAGTTATGCGCCGGGTAGAACAATTTGGATGCCTAATTAGAAAATACGGATGAAATAGATGAATGCAGTGGATTGTTGAATTTTGGCCACGAAATACAGAAAGAAAAGCGGGAATGCCGACACTGAGGTGGAATGACCCGCTTATGAAAATACATGCAATCACAGGGACCGGTCAACCGCAAGGTCGATTTCAATACAAGAATGACTACCAGCTGCATGAATGAAGAAAAAGGAGTCAATGAAACTACAACGTCAAGAGAGAAGTAAATAAGCGCTACCATCATGTCCATCGCTTCCAGCTAGCTCACAATCTGCATAATCCGCACAGTTTGCAGTTGAAATTGCCTACGTTTGAAAAAATTTTCTCCTACCAGACATTACTCCTACCAGACTGCGATCATCGCAACGTTCCGCATAGTGAACTGCTCCAACGCAGCGTATGGAGTTGCCATCATCGCTGCGTTATTCGTACCAGACTGCGGTCGTTACTCGAAACAGACCGCGATCATCACAGAGTTATTCGCACCAGAATACGATCGTCGCAGCGTTACTTGTACCAGACTGCGCCCATCACAGTATCACTCGTTCCAGACCGCCAACACCACAGCGTTACTCGTACCAGACCGCGGTAATCACAGCGTTACTCGTAGCACACTGCCACCATCACAGCGCTACTTGTACAAGACTGCGATCATTGCAGCGCTTCTCGCACCAGACTTCGACCATTTCTCGTATCGGACGGCGACCATCACAGAGTTCCCCGCACTAGACTGTGATCATCGTAGCGTTGCTCTTATCAAAGTGCAATTGCCACAGCATTACCCCTACCAGACTGCGATAATCGCAGCGTTGCTTGTACCATACTGGGATCATGGCATCTTTCCGAATATTAAACTTCAATAATCACAGCGTTATTCCTATACGCTGCGATGATTGCTCGTAGCAGATGGTGGTCATCACGGTGTTACTCGTACTACACTGCGGTCATCATTCGTACCAGACCGCGATCCTCACAGCGTTTTACTCGTTCCAGAGTGCGATCATGGAAGCGTTATTCGTAGCTGCTCATACCAGGCTGCATTCATTGCTCCTACAACAGCCCATTCATCACAACACTGCTGGCACCAGCCTGCGATAATCTCAGCGTTACTCGTATCAGACTGCGACCATAGCAGCGTTCTGCGTATTAAACTGCGATCGTCGCACCGGTATTCGCACCACTCTGCGATCATTACTTCTATAACACCACATTCATCACAGCGTTACTTCTACAAGATTACCATCATCGCAGCATCACTCGTACCAGACTGCGATAATCTCTGCTTTATTCCTATCAGACTGCGATCATCATGGTGTTTCTTGTAGGAGACTGTGATCATCATCGTCGGAGCAGTGCCTCCTCCACATTTTGCAGGCAGATCACCCCGCTTGGCTTTTCAAACCACACTCTTTCCTTCTAATGCGTTCTTACGAAAGAGGCAGGCGATCGCTTCTTAACTTTTTGTTCCTTCTTTTCCTCTAGTTCTAGTAAAACATTCCCTCGTCCTCCTTTTGTGTGCTATAGTACACGACCTGATAGCGGGTAAAGATTTGATAGTTACGGAATGCAAAGAGAAAATTGAAAAAAACGGACGCGTTCATTGCAGGGAATGGTAATATAAGCAACAAATATCATTGTGCGCCGCCTTTTACACCCGTCTCATCTTCGTGACTCTTGGCATTTGAAACTGCGCACAATCATTACAGCAATTTCACGCTTCACCTTCGGAGACTCATAGACATCCTCTCAAACAGTTTTTCTTTCCACTGCCCTTGAATAAACGGTCATTTCAACTACGCCAAGAGAGAAATTGACATATTTCTGACAAAAGAATGTCTGATAACGTGTGCAATTCCATGATAGAGAATTCAGTTATACT
The DNA here is from genome assembly GCA_022844705.1 of Toxascaris leonina. Classification (NCBI taxonomy): domain Eukaryota; kingdom Metazoa; phylum Nematoda; class Chromadorea; order Rhabditida; family Ascarididae; genus Toxascaris; species Toxascaris leonina. The sequence goes on along the minus strand of JAARMF010000190.1, from coordinate 34,072 downwards.
TGAACATGAGAAGTTCCAGTGATTTCAGGCTGACGGCTCAAAACGGCAGTACAATTTAACTACCGTGAACTACAGTAGACGTTGTGAAAAGCCGCGCGAGTGAACTGTTTTGGGCAATCTGTAACAATCTCATATCGGAAACCAAGTGGGGAGTTCAGCAGGGATACAATATCCCAAAATAGGTTGCTGATAAGCGAAAACCGCCTTTCCATGATGACCTATGCTGCATAACGCCCAAAATACGGCTTGAAATCTTACATGAGTTTTGAGTTACAGTGGAAGCCTCTACCTCGCAGTGGTGTTCAGGGTTGTCTATATAACGAATCCGTATCGCTAAAATCACGAGCACGATCCGCGAATGAAAGAGCCGCATCTCCTGGAATGAGGAAAATCGACAGTGGGATTTTAGATGCACGACATGCAGTGGACGATCAACTCTGAGGCCGTTACCTGAGGGTGTAGTACTGCACAGAATATCATCAGAAACATACGTCGTTAATGTGTGCAAGAAAAAAGTCGGGACCCGAAACGTCTTCTTGTGATATGCAACTATAACTACTCCCCAGATCGAGTAATTTCCTCCAATTCCTACTTGGAAACTTTTTCTATACAAAAGTGCTCCGATCCCCGTAAGCTACATGCCCATAACGCCATAATTTCCAAAAGTCTGGCTCAGTTTTCCGTGACTGATCACTTCAAACTCCACAACGTCACAGTTATAGACAGCTGTTGCCTGGGCTTATACTCAACGGAGGTAATCAGTTGCCCGAACAAGAAATAAGTTGCTACATCGTGGCCGGCCATGAGCGAAGCCGAACACTCTGGGGCTCGGAAAGTTACGCATTCCTGTCGTTTATCCCGAGAACGCTGCAAACAGACGACGTTTGGGTCATCGAAAGAGGGCTTTTTTATCTATGTTGAAGTGGCTTTTTCAGTAAATAAGAAACAACGCGTTTCCATGGCAGTGAGGTGGTCGCGAAATGGACAACGTAGGAAGATTACACTAAGCGTATTGATGTTGCTTTTCCAATGCGCTTCAGGGGCATTGATGAGATACCGTATGATGCAAATGAGACCTTGTTACTGAGTTCGCGAATAGCTTTGGGAAATAAACCAACGGTAACAGTAGCAGTACCGAAACGTTGGATGCAGCCTACGAGAGATTCATGCAAAGAATCGTTATCCTCGCCCACTGAATTACTTATGAAGCAATCTGCAAGCATGTTCCATTTTAAGCAGCTTTCAGTAATGGTGTAACTGCCTTCCTTCTAACCGTTTTAACCATTTTTTTTCGGTCGCGTATCACGTAGCGTGCCTTGTACTTGTTCTTCGCGTACTAATAATATGCTTTTGAGCTTCTGCTACGTATAGCACTCTTCTTACAGTTTCCAGCAAGTTTTGGGCAATCAGTTCGGTAATTATCATCAGTAAATAAGTTCCGTTTGTCCAGCAAGCTCATTCAGTCAAACTAGGAAATATCTCTGTAATCAACCACTGAGGGCACGGCAGGAATTGTCTGCTTCAAGTGGCTTGTTTTCTTTGATGCAACACCATAGTGACAATTCATATTAAGCCGAAAAATCGGATCTAGGCTTTTTCGACGCTGGCTGAACACTCGAGGGATTGAAACCACTGACGTTAATCTAGTATGAAGCTACATTTTTCCCAGCTCTATCTCGCCACGTCTCTTTCATTCCTGCGATACAAACGAAGTATAGCTTTTACAAACGAAGCTGAAATTTCAAATTCGATTCTTGTAGCGCTGCTTATTGAGATTTCTACCCAGGAAAACAAGTGTTGGTCATCAAAAGGAGGTTGCATGATTTTTATCCCCATGAATGAGATCTTGGAAGTGGTTATGACAGAAGGCATGTGTATGAGGGACCTTTATAACATGTGAAATGATGCAACGAGGCTGTTTGTGAAGGGAAGTCAAAGTTTGTGTCATCGACTGTCAATCACATTTACACAGTCCATAATATACAACGAGAAATTAAAATAGTCAACTACGTAAAACCCATTGCTCCGTGAAGAGAAATCAAACGAAAAGTTTTAGACCACAATGATGCGAAGGCAAAGCAAATCGTAACCGAAGCATTGGGTGAAGCAGCAATTTCAATAATATTCATATGCTGATCAAACGACGTCGATTTACTGGAACGACTGAATTACTGGAACGGTTGAAGGTGATTGCGATGTCTACGAATGTTCGACAATATCCGGCTTCATTTCGGCTAGCAAAGCACCCAGTTTTGGGTGTTGTTGACTGTACTAAGTTCATTGCAGTAAGTACAAGAACGAGCTCTACTGCATTGCTCTATGCGCATCCCACAGTTGCTAGTTCCCATTTATCGAAAAAGTCTCCCCCGATTGAATGGCCGAGTGATATACTCACGGCGAAGGTTCTGTTCGCATGTGACGACATCCGCTATCGCGTAATATCGACAATCTGACGGCGGTGTGCCAGACTTATGGTAGCCGTTCTAGATGAACTCTGCGAGTTTTTTTTTATCTACCCACTTCTGCTTCCGTAGCATGGATCGTTCTGTATCTGAATCTGAATGGCACATTTTCGATCACTTTCATTCTTCATCCGATACGTCAAGAAGATGCTTCAAATGGGATGGACTAATAAAAGGGCCTTAAAAACCCTCTGTAGCAACACAAATTTTCTTCAAATAGATCTTTATTGATGGTTTTTCCTGTCGCGCAGTTCCGTAGGGAACACTTCCTTAGAAGCGAGGTTAATGTTCAGCTGTTCGCTGCGATGCGACGATTTTGTTAACTGTGGTATTTCCGCTGCGATACAGTCTTGATTGGCACGAAGAGGAAACTCTTCGACTGCAGAAAGCACGACCGACCACTGCTGCATATTCGACTCCACAATTTCCAAGAACGAATCATCAGTGGAACCCTGGACAGTGACAACCGGCGATTTTTGCATGCACTACTCAGCAGATTTGACGTATTCCACAGTTGTTTTTGTTGTATCATAATCATATGTTTCTACATTCCAAACATATGCTCCAAACACGGCTCCACCATCAACTGTACTAAACCGTATCAGCGGATCGACCATCGCAGTAAGATCGTCCGCGGACGTCATAAAATTCGTCTTCTAAGATATTGATACCTCAAAAATAGGTAGCTATGAAATTAGAGTCACAGACGGTTAGTGTGCAAGAAGTGAGATTTGAATAAACAGGCTGCAGCGGTAGGGAATGCAGATACAATGCTTTCAATAACAACCTCAGTAGATTACAAAACAACAGAGCTCTCACTACAACTCACTATCGTCAAGCTGCTTCCATTTATGGAACACCAATTTTCCCATTACTTCTCACATTTTTTCTAGCGATGAAAAAACAATTACTAGGAGGTAGGTTCAGGAATGTTTTCGTTCAGCGGGTCAAACACCACTTTTCTTCTTAGAAACTATGGTTAACTGTGATCCATCCACTCTTTTTATTGATAACTAACTTGCTTCACAAAAAACTCATCGTGTTCTTCCGCATAAGACTGTTGCATTGTAGTTTCTGTGTGTGAAATTGCTCATCGAGTATCTGTTCGTTCTTTGCGGAGAACAAGTGTCCTCGGTTTATTCCGTATTTCATGTCGTTCGAGTATGGTTGGTTGTCTTTTTTATATCTTGAAGGTATCTCGTAATGTGAAGGAAGGAATTCACCAGGGTGGTAACCGCAGCACTTAGTCGCTTGATGGCGTGACATTTACAATGAACATGGCGTTATCAGCAACGCAATTCTGCTTACTGGCACGGTTCGCTTTCAAATGCGCCACTCATTCACTTCCTGTATGCTTGCCGAGACAACTTTTCGCATTCCAACTCGCATCTTCTCGGTTTCTATTCATTCTTTTCGATTTAGCCATTGAAATCCTTACATCATTATATCTCTTTCTTTCTTCACTTTTCTGTGAAACGTTCTGGTTCCCTAACAAGTACCTAGCAGCCTAGTCAGCATAACGAAAAGTGGTGTCTAATATTTGAGTAATACCATAACCCCAAGTTTTTGGAAAGGCATTGAACTTCG
>JAARMF010000190.1:8495-20354 GCA_022844705.1 Toxascaris leonina | reverse complement strand
AATTTTATCTGAGCCTTCAACACAACTGACTTTGTAGCCGTTACTGTTAAGTACCGACACAGCATGATCAGTTGTTTGTTGGAGACTTTTAGAGGATTGGTTTAAGTTGACGGAACGCACTGTGTTCAAAAAGTGAGAGACAACATTGCGTTTGATGAGGGTGGGGTGGGCTGACTTCTCATTAACAATTATATTTGAAGAAGAGGGCTTCGTATACCAATGAGATTTGAATTGCCTATTGACATACGAAATAGAAGTATTAAGGAAGGGTATGCTACCGTCCATGGGTGTTTCCATAGTTAGGGAGACAAAACGATCAAAATTGCTAAGGGTGTACTATAGGGTTGTTACTATGATTATGGCTCAGTGAGCCGAAACGTCAGTAAATACATCTATATCTGATTCAGCGCATCCCATGGTTTACAACAACAAACAACGTAATACATATTATTAGTATTATGCGCCTGAGAAACAACAATGTCGTCATATTGCAATTTGAATACCACGTGCGTGCTTCAACTCAGGGGGCTTTTTGCAAGAGGTCATTAATCGAGACTCTAAGTTGAGTAGTGTAGAAAAAATTGCGTGTTTATATCGGAAGTTTTCGAGTTCCTATGATGGACATTGATTATCGCTTCCACATAGTGCGGAGTATGGTAGTGATGCGTACGGGCGCAGGCGAAGCTACGTACCTTCGCGGTTCGCACCCAGTATGCCGAGGTTAGCTGCAATTGTGCGATGGGAGCGTACTAAGCAATTGAACAGGTTGCATCTACGGCTGAGCAAAATGGAAGAGAATGAGGCCCGCCCAATTATTGCTGTTGTTTCTGTTCAGCCTGATTAACCACAAGTATATGTGCTTCAACATTCGTGCATGGTCGTTCCGAGTTTTCTGCCAATCGAATTGGCAAACTCAATGCCATCGCATTGCCGATTGGTTTATTCTCCTCCGCAAGTTTAAAACACTAATGGCAGAAGTAGATCTTTCATGTTGAACGATTTATGACCGACCTGGTGTGTCAGTGCTATATAACGGGTGTTCCGGAGAAAGTAGAACTCGACTGAACATGGCTGCCGCAAAAGCTAGGTACGTCAAGTTTGGGTTAAGTTTAGGTAATTGGCTCTGGCGGTGTTAGACGGGTCAAGCCAAAATATGAACTATGCGCTAGAGAGTAATGGCTGACGCGCCACATCAGTGATAGCCGTTCGTCGTTTATGTTGCGAGGTTCAGCGAACTTTATTGACCGGATTTATTCGGTACATGCACACGTCGAATTTTTTCACAAAAATCCACAAAATTTCTCCACTCAGGTTTATTCGTTTCGCTAATTTTTTGGTTTGCTACTATTTTTCCTTCATTCATCGGTTATCGGATATTTTTCTTCGTGTAAGCGGCTGCTGAACGCAAATATAAAGTCTCCAGTCTGTGACGCTGCTTCTGCCGATAGGGCAAATTGCGAACATGGAGCGCTGATCACATTTGTTTTTTATGGCTAATTCGTCATTGCACTATGCAATCGGTCACCCACGGATATGCCAACTTGTTGATTACCTGTACGGCGTGCAATACAAAACGAGGAGGAAATGGTCAAAGAAATGGTGTGATGATTAGCTAACGCTATAAGGGGTTCTGCGATTTCTTCGACGTTCAGCAAAAGGAAGAGTGATGTGTTTTTTTTTAATCGAGGATATAAAACAGTAGTGGTAATCATCTAAATGTTCACAGATCGCTTTCGTCCCCTTCCCGAAGTGCTGTGCTGCTTTCAACCACGGCTGAGTTGGCCTGTCGACATTAGTAGAGTGCGGGAATCAGCGACACATAAATCATTCAAATGAGCGGTGCAAGTGAAGCAGCGCGCCGACAGGTGTGTTATACCTGTGCTAACTGGATGCAGTAACTGAAGAGGTTCTTGGAAGTGGGACACCAAAATGCACTTCTGTAGAAAATATAGAATGTTGCAAAGGCGAAGTTGTAGTTGCCATCGTAGTTTAATTAGGGAGTCCAATACTTGCGTGGCAAAAAAAAACACTCGACAAATGGACGACCGCCTGAAGACGATTTTAAGACGTGACCAGACGCTTTGCTGCCGACCACCAGTATGGCAACCGAACCGTTTCCGGAGTCAAAAGAAAAAACTGCACGCTGACCGATCACGTATCTTGATCGTAATTGCGCGTAATCATGCGATCGCGATCACTTCACAAAGACCCGTTGGTCAGTTGTGCTGATATGCGTTAACGATAAAGAAATTCGCATGTTTGGAGGGTCTACATATGCATAACGATATATCTATAGGCTAACAAGCATTCAGCGTACATTTTGGCTGGTTGAATGAGCGACAGCATATCAGTGTGTTGATTTGTCGCGTTCGAATGATGTGTTATCTGTATGCTTGCGATGAGTTGCTGTCTTTATCGGAAATTTATTCCCCGGAACGTTCCTTTTTTCCTAAAATTGTTATTTTTTATCATTCTTTGAAGATTTTCCTCGGCGATGCTCATTTCTTCACGTTGGTGAGAGCCAATTTGTTTTTGTCTTTTCTTGGAGCACAGTGTGTGGAATATTCGCCACTGAGTTTCTATAACGCGCCCTTTTTCGGTAACGTGACGTATGCGTTTATCAGACGTCGATATAAGTTGGATAGTTGTGTTATCATGTTGCTGTTAGTGTATAGAATTTAAAATCGCCATCAACTCATATATGGTATATTTTGTAATGTGCGTAATTATTGCACTTCTCGACGAAAACAGAGGGCAAGATTCCACTTTAAAAGTGCTATCTCAGTCGTTAGCTGTAGACGGCACCAGTAGTGAAATCAGTGGATACGCTTCACGACTCTTAATCGCTATGAAGAGTTCGTGACGTGTTGTGCAGTTGCAACCTAAACTGAAAATGCGTATTTTTAAGGGTAACAAACGGAGATGGGTCGACGAGTGGCGGACACATTCAAGGAGCAAAGCGTTTTAGTTACTGGTGCTAGTGGTTTCCTGGGCAAAGTCCTTCTCGAGAAGTTGCTTTACTCTACTTCAGAAGTCAAGAACATTTATTTGATTATTCGTCCTCAGGGTGGGCTCAGCCCGAAAAAGAGGCTCGATAAGATCCTGCAGGTAACCGTTAATTTTTCTAGCATTATATTTTCAGCGTTTCCGTTGTTGCCGCAGCGTTATCTTCGAGGTTGGTAGTTCAAAAGTTCAAATTCTTATTGTTGTTATGCATGTTAAAAGTTTTCATGCAGCTGTGACGGAACGCTGCTGTGTGAACGGAAGTGCTATATTCATGATAATACAGTGCAGGAAATCTATGATTTAAACTGCACTCATGTAGAGTGGTAGATATAATCCGTTTGATGGCATTCATTAAATCCGTAGTGCGCCTCCGCACCGCTGCTTGCGATTTTTACTTTTTTTTTAACACGTGCCTGACAAATCGATCCGAATAGCGGCATGTGAAAGATGCTGACCTACACTAATTCGGAATGAAGTGTTCCCATCTGCAGTTGATACTTGATGTTGTGATCAGTTTTGATCGTTAGTAGGCAATATCGCTTTTTTCCTGCGGTGTCAGGAAAATGTCGAAGCTGGATTCTGCGTGCCCTATAGCGTGAGCATTCTACCTTTGTTGTTGCTTTGCAATGAATATTCGTCTTTGGTTGCGTAATCTTCTTCTGTTGATTGCCACCTATTACTTCAGCATCGTGGACAGTTGAAGTGTTCCGCTGTGGATAGCAATTTGAGGTATTTGTCGAATTGCGCATGGCCGTCACAACTAGAATACCGCTCACAAATTTGGGGGAGGGGGGGAGTAGAAGTTGCCTGTGCATTTTGAGGCGGTTTTTGTCTTAAGATACTGCATTACTTATATAAGTGCGAAAAAACTACCAGCGAAGCTGCAGCGATCTTTTCTTGTGGAGTGCTTGCGACACTTCCAGTGCTTAAACCCCAATTGCTGAGTTGTCTACTCCAGTGCTTAAATCACTCGTTTTATGATCGATTGAGTGGACTTTGACAGCTTTATAGATCTTCAGTGAGCGACATTCTGAGCAAGATATTTATGAGAATAGACTGAAGGATGCAACACATAAAAATATTTATGTAAATACGGAACCTGAACTTGGTCAGCTCAATGCTGGGCTCAGCTCTAGCATTGTTAAACGTCTCCATCTCGTAAATACACTGCTGGCCTCTCTTTCTTTAAGTGAAGTCCGTACCTGCTTTTAACCTTCGACACTTGCAGGTACCTTGTTGGCTGATTCTTTTATATTGCTTTGAATACAAGTTTTGAATAAGTTGTGCGACTTTCCCTAAAATTTGCTTTCTTCGATAGCTTTTATTATCGACTATTGGGCGCTTTTTTGCTCCAGTAAGACCGGTTTGAGGATGTGTCGAATTTCAAGCTCGCTCCGGTCTATATACTTTCAGGGACCGTTGTTCGACCGTCTTCGCGCCGAGAATCCTTCGGCTTTTTCGAAACTGGTGCCTATCGGAGGCAATCTTTTAGAAGAGGATCTCGGTTTAGGTCAGCCAGACATGCATAGAATATGCGAGGAAGTTGGTATTGGTACGCGTTTGACATTATGCATGCTTCGCTTTCGGCCTTGCACGATGAAGTGGCATTTTTCCGTTGACTTTTTAAACTATGATCCGAACTTTTGGTTTCCAGAGTTGGTTTCCATAAGACAGGCGGAAGATCGTTGAAAAAACTGAGTGTTGATTTTGATTTGTAATTAAAATTTATGAGTGGTAAAAATATGGTAAAAATATGACTTGCGGGTTCTATTTATTTTGAATTCGGGGATTCGTTTTGTTCAGCGCCGGAGTTTCTTAGGACACCTGCTTCTCATCCTCTTCTATTGCTCTTTTTTCATCTGTTAGGCTCTTTTGTCGACTGTTTTTCTTTATCTTATTATATTTTTTTTCTGTCTGACTTGCTACGTTACCTGGTCTAAATCTTCTCCTGTTTGCTTTTAAAAGAAATTCAATTCTTTTTTTTCTTACCAGTTTCTAATTTTTCACCAGTCAACTTCGAGGCCTAAAATTTATTGGGCGAGGTTTTTCTAACTGATGGTTTCGGTAAATGAAATACGTGCCGCAAAAAAAGGTCACTTGGCAGGAGTTACTTCGGCAGCAAGGAATTTACGGTCATGGACCATTTTCATAGGAGTTTTTGCTTGGATGATATAGCGTAATCGGCAGTTGCGCTGTGAGATTGCGTTTGCGTTGAAGTTTGTGGTGTTGCAGAACTGATCGTGCAGCGAGTTCCTTTTTTTCAAGAACACATGAAACCGACGTAATCGTTGGTTCGAAGTGGAATCACTTTAACGAATTAGAAAGTACGAGAAAGTTAAACAACAATCAGGTAGAAAAAAAAATGTTTGGTTAGAGAAAAGGATAGATCTATAAACGGAGAAATCTCTTAGAGTGGGAAATATTTGCCAATCATGGGACTGTAGAGTGGGAAATATTTGCCAATCATGGGACTTTTGAGTGGGAAATATTTGCCAATCATGGGACTGTTGAGTGGGAAATATTTGCCAATCATGGGACTGTTGAGTGGGAAATATTTGCCAATCATGGGACTGTTGAGTGGGAAATATTTGCCAATCATGGGACTGTTGAGTGGGAAATATTTGCCAATCATGGGACTGTTGAGTGGGAAATATTTGCCAATCATGGGACTGTTGAGTGGGAAATATTTGCCAATCATGGGACTGTTGAGTGGGAAATATTTGCCAATCATGGGACTGTTGAGTGGGAAATATTTGCCAATCATGGGACTGTTGAGTGGGAAATATTTGCCAATCATGGGACTGTTGAGTGGGAAATATTTGCCAATCATGGGACTGTTGAGTGGGAAATATTTGCCAATCATGGGACTGTTGAGTGGGAAATATTTGCCAATCATGGGACTGTTGAGTGGGAAATATTTGCCAATCATGGGACTGTTGAGTGGGAAATATTTGCCAATCATGGGACTGTTGAGTGGGAAATATTTGCCAATCATGGGACTGTTGAGTGGGAAATATTTGCCAATCATGGGACTGTTGAGTGGGAAATATTTGCCAATCATGGGACTGTTGAGTGGGAAATATTTGCCAATCATGGGACTGTTGAGTGGGAAATATTTGCCAATCATGGGACTGTTGAGTGGGAAATATTTGCCAATCATGGGACTGTTGAGTGGGAAATATTTGCCAATCATGGGACTGTTGAGTGGGAAATATTTGCCAATCATGGGACTGTTGAGTGGGAAATATTTGCCAATCATGGGACTGTTGAGTGGGAAATATTTGCCAATCATGGGACTGTTGAGTGGGAAATATTTGCCAATCATGGGACTGTTGAGTGGGAAATATTTGCCAATCATGGGACTGTTGAGTGGGAAATATTTGCCAATCATGGGACTGTTGAGTGGGAAATGTTTGCCAATCATGGGACTGTTTCTTAACCGGATAGTTGTTATGTGGGAAATGTCTGTTCAGAAGAATGGAAGTCGGAAAAGGAGACGAAGTGAGGTCTAGCGGGCATTGTTACCTTGAGGAAGCAAGGGTCGGAGAGAGAGCCTCGTTAAAATTTTCTAATCAAACGCTGGAAGTGATAAGAGTTTGAAAATATTCTTTTTCGTTGAGACGACGTGTGGTTTCTTAAACATCAACAAAGCCAGAGTTACGCATCGACGACGGAAATGTGTTGCTTTTCGCGGTGTTGGAAGATAGCTGAGTGTCAGCCGACTCATCGACACTTTCAAGTACTTCGTCGTTTCAGGCGATATTTCTGAGAAAAGAAGGAACTTGTGCTTGGCACTCTTTTAAGCTTTGTCTAGGAAAACAGAAGAAAGTCCGTTAAGGAAACATAAGAAAAAATTTGCATGAGTGGAAAACTTGTTCGAAAACAAATCTGTGAGACTGTAGTGTATCATTTGGGTTTATAGGCTGTTCTAAAGAAGCACTACCAATTCCTACGTTTACGACTCGTTTTTGTAACATTTGAGTTGCTTTTTTGAACGGACATATCGGCATCTAATCGCAAATACCTCAGTCATCTTGACGCGTTGTCATTATTCGCTCTGCCTTTCAACGCTTTTGAAGTTTGCAATACAAATTTTTTTTAAACACCAAAAAACAAACAAACATTCTGCGTGTTAATTGCAGCGAAAACTTCCGACTTATTATTACTTCTTATTCCACGCTTAGATCCTTGTCTTGTTCGCTGTGGTTGATGGCCTTTCGAAGAGATTTTTCTATCAGTTTTCTTGTTTTGCTGCAATTTTCTTCACTTTTTCTCCTATCTGAATTGCACCCATCCTCAATGTCAACAAAGAGAAAAGGATTTCGCAGTAACATGTGCGCATTTGTAATCCTGAATGCCTTTAGATGGGCATACCTTTAGAACTTACATCTATAGTTCATGTATGGCTTGGCAGCTCAACTCGGAAGTTGATGTGGAGGATCCATCCGTGGCAAGAATTAATTTCATCATTTATGTACTACTGAGTTATTTTTGAGGTCACTGTATTATTTTATTCTCTTTTGATGGGTTGAAGATCTCAACAAATGAAACCATAAAAAATGCTCTTATTTTCTGGAGGTATTTCGTTGAGGCAGAGAATAGTGGAGTTCTGCCTCGTTTATGTCGAAAAAAGTTTTAAACAGCGATTGATGAAATTCTACGCTGGTTGCCGTGTTCATATTTATAGGTGCTGAAGGTGCTGAATGATCCCTTGTGTTGTTTTCAGTGTTCCATTGTGCGGCAACAGTGAAGTTCGATGAAGCACTACGATTGTCTGTCGAAATGAACGTGGTGGGAACACAGCGCCTCATAGCGCTTTGCCACAAGATGCGCAATCTTTTAGTACGCACTCCCTCATTTGTTTATTTTTCCATCTGTGCATTTATCTATAAGTTCATTCACTTCGATGTTCCGAAGCTAAGAAGCGCATGGAAGATGTGAGCGTGTGCAGCAAGAACATCAAAACGTCCATAAAACAACAGTTCGCGCTGACAGACATTTCATGCGGGTAACAGGCATTCGTTTTCTTTGCCCTCTCCTTTTGCATTGTTGCTCGCTTTTTCACTCTTTCGGTAGATACATTTATATCTTATCTATGTGCAGGGTTCTGCTTAAGTTAAAGCATTTTTTGCTTCTTTGAATATGAAGCCCAGAACTTGCTCTTGAGTAAAGCCTTAACCGCATTTCCGTTTTTCTCTAAAACATTTTGCTAAGTTTGAGTGCAGTTTTGTTGTGAGAAGAAGGGAGCTTGCGGTGTTCATGCGGTTGCAATGAAAGTGTCAGATTGTTGATGAAATATTTCATGCAAGAAAAATCCGTAGCTGCTGGTATTGGCGCAGTTTGATTCGAACAGACGATGCTGTGAATGTAGAGAAGAAACGATGATCGCTCGTTGAAATTTAATGGGAACCCTTCAAAAGCTTTATTAGAAGAGGCATATGGGCTACGTTCACAAGTCTCATGAAAACACTAACATTGTTTGTCGAGACGGTAATTGCCAGCTCAGGTCGTGGTACACGCGAGCACAGCATACGCAAATTGCGATAAGTCCGAGACGGTTGAGGCGATCTACCCACCGCCCATACCGCCCAATAAGCTGTTAAATGCGATCGACTGGATGGATGACAATATGTTGAAGGCGATCACTCCGCATTTGCTGGCAGCACGGCCGAACACCTACACGCTGACTAAGGCACTTGCCGAGGTTCGTTCTTTGATTATATCAACTTATTGCTCGCGTTTATGCCTTTCACACAAATGATTTGTGGTCGCTTGTTCGTTGTGATGTTGCAGTCGTAGAAGCTTGCAGGAAGGAAGGCTGCATTAGAAATTTGAGGTTAAATGTGCTGGAAATATTATAAAAAAGACTGCTTACAGATTTTTTAACGTCGAGAAATACAGTTTCTTGAAAGACTTTTCAATCGCCTGAATTGCCCTCATCCGCATCCTGTTTTTTTTTTCAGAGTAGTTGCGGGTTTTCGAGTGTGCCTGACCCGTGTACTTAAAGTAAGCGCTACGGTGTTCGGATAGCGGCCTACCTGTGTTCAGTTGTGTTTTTGCGATTTTCTTCCATTTCGATAAGATCAGGGGATTGTCGTAGTCATGGGAAAGCGTCTAATGTAGCAGCTTTTGGGACAGACTGCTGTTGCAAAAAGAGGTTGTAAGTTTCAACAACTTAGTTGGCCCTTTAGAGGAGCATTTGCAGGTACAGCTAGCTGAAGATGCTCGTATGTTGCCACTGATTATCGTACGACCGTCTATAATCGGTGCCATGTGGAGAGATCCGTTACCAGGTTGGACGGATAATATTAACGGACCTACAGGCATATTTGCTGCCGTAAGTGCTTGGCAACAATCTCTTTGTCTATATTGCTGTTGTTGATGAACAATATTTGCGTTGCAATAATTGGTTGGTTGTTTGGTTAGAAGTGGACTCCTAGTAGAATGCAGGTTCTCTGGATCGGCATCAAACCCATGTTAATGCACTCAGCATTTCAGGTTAGGTTGAAGACTGCTCACCCCATTACCATGTCCTGACTTCTTTCCTTCCTTTGAAATAGTTGAATGCGTCATATTGCCGTGAAGGGGTTACCTTTTCGAACATTTGGTGCTTACTGAGGCATGCTTACTACTGTTACGAAATCTCTTGCCAGCAACTGGTTCGGAGGTAACCTGTATGCCTGGCCTTTTGATTAGTCTATCCCCACCCTTATCCATCTCTTCTTCCTTCTACCCACCCGCATTTGATTGCAAATCCAAGGAGAAGAGTTTTCAAGGAAAATCTTCAGCAGTTATGTTTCGCGATTTAGAAAGATCAAAGCCCAGGAATTCTGAGCTGAAATCCGGTGGAACGCTGTTCTTCTATATATGCAATTTAGAAGTTTAATTTCGCCTCACGCTTGACAATAACAGGTCCGATCCAGAAGCCTCTTCATCGATTTACAGCTGTAAACCTCGAATGGAAGCTGTAAACCTCGAATTCAATGGCATCTTTCTTTTTCCTTATTCCCATCTTTTCATCTCTGTTTTGCTCATATCACGATGTTTTTGAGCGAATTGTGGTTCCAGCTGGAAGCAGTCTTCTATTACTGCTCCCTATTTCAATTTTATAAGGGTTTTATTAAAGGGGGGGGGGGGGGGGGTGTGCAGTTACCTGTGATTGTACTCAGGTGATTGCATAAATGGCAGTTTCATCTTCCATTCTTACGAACAAGTTCTAGCATACAATTTGGTTGCAGTGCGGCAAAGGCCTGCTGACAAATATGTGCGGTAATGTCCATTGTAAGGCGGACATCGTTCCTGTCGACATCGTTTCAAGTATGCTAATTGTAGCCGCGGCTTACAGAGCCAATTCGAGGTGAGTTTACCTTATGAGCAGACAGAACTTACTTCACGGCAGTTTATTTTCCTGTTTAATACTTAGTGCGAATTTGCTGCTTTCGTTTAACCTTCCTTTGTATCACCATTTTCTGTTGATATTTTCATTGTTTTGATCTGACCGCCAGCGAGCTAGATGTGCATTCGTTGCACGTACAGTTTAAGCGATATGGAGAATGGTTAAGGATAGAGACCGGGATGGCATCTTTCAACCCGTTGCCATATTTGCTGTATTATAGCAAACGAAGTGCTCGTAACATATGAAGAGAATGTGAGATAGCTTCGGTATCTGTTTGTCCGTTTCCTGGTGCAGTAGAATTTACTCTGACTGGTTATTTGTGAATGTCGGTTTCTAAAATTCCCCAGAAGTATATTCTTCGAGTTGATTGCGACGTGTGGGAAATGGTTGGAGCTGTTGTCATGTTGAGGCTTAGATCGTTAAATTAGTTCATCTGATTTATTTGCAATGGGCAATTTACATCTCTATATGGAATGAGATGGGAAATTGCGTTGGGAAACTGTGGTATGTGCAGCATAAGAGGGTACAATTTTGTCTTCAAACTTCTTTACCCATTTCAATAAATAGTGAGAAGATCTTGTATTTCTATGTGCTGAATTTGGCTCTCAGTTGGTTTCAAAGAAAGAAGAAGGGAATCCTAGCCGCATAATAATTCCCTCCTATATGGCTTTTGATTGTTTACTAAGGAGATAAAATTGGGCAAGTCGAATTTAAGGTTTGACAAGATCCCTGTGATGCATTGCTGCTCGGGTGAGCTGAATCCGATCAAATGGAAGCACGTCGTCGATTTCATAAAGACTTTCTATCGCAAATACCCACTGAACGAATGCTATCGCGTTCCATCAACACATTTCCATTCATCGCGGTTCCTATTTGAGCTCAACTTCTATTACAAGCATCTCGCACCTGCCTATCTCATTGACTTCATCTGTCGTCTCACTGGCAGAAAACAACAGTCAGCTTTATTTCAATCTTTTCGTGCGACAAGAGTTGTCATTTCTGAGGGGTAACCTTGCAAAAGAAGCCACTACCGGAGCGTTCGTATAATGTGTCTTGTGGCTGAAATTGCGTTTGTGCACGCACCGTTCTAGTAGTGTTTAAGCTGTGTGATGTTTGAACTCGCATCAAGTCCGATGTCGGTTTTCGTGAGTTGTGGGTTAGGATAAGTATTGCAATTGTTCACTTGCAAACTACAAGGAAAACCAAGACGGTGTGAAGCGACATTTCACTCTAGATTGAGGTAAATTCACGGATGGGGAGTGACGGTGTTCTCGTGGCTTCCCATGGCAGTAGCAGTATGCTTTCAGATCCTCTTGTTCCAATCCCGGAAACTGTTCTGTTCAGTCGTTCACAAGCAACATGCAGAAGTGATAAGCTTGTATGGCGTTTATAGAACGTGCTGGAATGGTTGCAAGAGAACTTGCTTGATGTGTGGGGGGAGGGGAGGGGGGGGGGGG
>JAARMF010000189.1:106567-128128 GCA_022844705.1 Toxascaris leonina | reverse complement strand
AATTTCGTACAAATCCCAAGCATATGTTAGATGAAATTATTTCCTTTGATTTTGATTACATGCTCACTTCTGAACAACAATATGCTTTCATCTATTATGCCTTGTTTATGCTCGTGTGCGAATGAAATCTCTGTCAACACGATATCATTTGAGCAATCATTACAGATTGATGAGGCAGTGCCAGCCCTGATGTATGTTCAACTGTACCAAACTTCACCATTGCCTGTAACTGCACACAACATACTCAATGGAAATTGTTCAGAGGTTCGTTCTTCCTAGTTGACTGACTGACGTCATTTCAGTGATCATTTACGAAAACGGAAAACTCTACCAACTGCTTCTTTTGCAAAATCCCTCTCGAGTGCTAGTTTGGTTGATTTTCATCTAATATGAAAAAATTACCCAACTTTGAAACTTCACTTATATCTTAGCAAGGAGACTGGCTACAAAATCTTTGTAAGTTTCTTGAAGGGCGATGAATTGCTTAAAAACCTATGGCTTCCTCAGCTCGCAGTAAAACTTTCATCAAAAACAACGTCACATCTCTTCGTCTCTATGCCTGTCCCCCCCTCTCCCATTCTTTCTCTTTTCTAGTGCTCATTAAGCACCTGAAATATCCTCCGCTTTTTGTTTCTGCATGAACAAAAATTGATGGTCGATACATGGGTTTTACTGGTAGTCCTATAATTTATTTCACCGAAAGATAAGGAGTGCCATATTTTCAAGTTTTGTAATGAGCTAGGTAGCGCTTATGACTTATAAGAAAGATGAGTGGTGTATTTGAGGATCTGACTGCTTAAAAACGTTCACATTTAGAGTTTTGTTAACAGTCTCAGAGCAATAAATCTTGCAGTTTCTCAAGGCGATATATGAGATGTCTGTATATATGGCAGTGAGCTTTTTGAATGTGAAACCTTCTGCTGCTTTGAATCATTCGATCGCCGAGATGGTCGAATTTGAATGGAGAACAGTTATGGCGAGCTCATCTCTTGAAAGGAATCAGACCTCGGAGCAAGTCTACTATTCCACGGATTTGCAAACATTAGGCAATATTGCACCTTTCGTAAGTGATTTTATTTCTCAGAATGAAAAATAATGAGAAAAGCTATTAATCAAATGCCGTTATGCAATGATTATTGCACCAAAGAGATTCTCATCGAAAAATTGTCGATGAACCCTTCTAAACTTTTTCATATTTCTTTTTTTATGAACTCTTATAAGAATCATTCCATTTCATTGTGCCCCAATCAATACTTCTCGTAATATAGATTTGTCTCCCAAGTTCTGCAAGCGTTATTTCAACAAATATGATGGTGCAATAATATAACTATTTATATGAAAGCTTTGCACGACGAAATATTAATAACAGTGTAATTACCCTCGAATAAACTTGAGAATATTGCACCTGCTAATGAGCCTCGGGAAACAGCAATTATGCTGCCGTTTTATCTACGTTTTATTTTGCAATGTGCTCTGAACTTCACGAGCATATAATGAACGGCGAGGTGACAAAGTGGGGCAATATGCATACAAATTTATGGACGGATTTGCACTCGTTGTGAAAGTTATTGTATTCAAATGTTTGCTTTTAAAGAAGATTATAAATTATGTCCTTGGAAGTATCCTTGCCTTCATGGTTCTATATTCTACACTTAACAACCGGAAATATAGATACATACGATTATGTCGTATATTCGGGAGTGTCTACTGAAAAGACAGAGCTCTGTGCTTCGTAGCTTTCCAAACTGACGCATTTTGTGAGGACAACAAGGAAGCGAGGGATTTCATCTGAGTAAAATGAGCCAAATATTATTAGCCCCGGAAAATTTTCGTTTTTAAGCTGTTAGCATGCTCTCACATTCAAAACATATTGACAGTTTCCTGGATTCGATAAGACAATACGCCGGATCTGGGAGCCACTGTATGAAGTCAGAGCTCGCACACGAGGCTGTTTGCAACTTTTCTGAAATGTGTACACGAGAGAAGCATGAGAAAGGCATGGAGGTATAAGCGCAATGGATATACTGACATTAGTTTCTTCTGTTGCGCTAGGAAGAATTAAATAAAAAGGCCACTGTAGTTACATAACCAATCCTCCCATTTTCCAGCCGTATCTCGTTCAGCACCTCGTCGCATTTGAACGGTGACACGCCAAGATAGGTTGCAGTTGCTATCGTTGCACAGAAATTTTACGGGCAAACGAATATGCAATGCACTAATGCAAATGTACAGCGCTATTAGGCTGAAAATATTGGCACTCGCCTTCAAATTATTCCACGTTTTGGATGCCCCTATATTTTGTCTAGATATGGCCGACGATCGCGGCAAAAAAACACCTCGTTGGTCACTTTGAATGGTTTATACAGTAGGTAGTTCGGCATAGAAGCGAAGTGTTTTAATGAGAGTCGAGGATCTCAAGGCAAAATATTACTGGAGTGAAATCAATCATCTTGCAAACATCGAGTTTCAGAAACTGATGAAGCAGATGAAGGACGCTAAGTCAAGCTCGTTCCTTAACAGCTTAATCACTGTAGCAACCCTTGGTAGTACTAGAAGGAAGTACCATAAATGAAATGCATGTTTGAAAATTTGTGCTTCTAACGCATTATCGCAACGCCTATATATGCGGTGAATTCAACTTTAGAACCGTCATTAGAGTTACGATATTTTGCATTGATGGCCATACGATGACTTTTTACATCTTTCTACATTGCATCGTCGAATTCAGAAGGACAGAGGAATCCCAAGACGTGGAGAATCCAATCGACTATCTGCGCTATATCCTTTCAAAATTGCACCCAGCGAGTGCCCATTCCCTCACTTAACTTTCAATAATTTGTGCAGCCTTTGCACATTTCTTTTGTGTCCTTCACTACCCGGCTGCACAGAAAATTATTGTGGTTCAAATGCGTCCAATATTTTATGGTGCTTCTCCACTCACCCCTTACTATCAAAGTATAGATATTTTCCTGCCCGATTTCATCCATGAGTAAAATCTCCGTGCAGAAACAGTAGAAGATTCCCAGCGTATTGTTCTTCTCTGGAGGAACAGCTCTCTCCAGGCGTCATTTAGGATGCCCTATGGTAGAATCCGCTGTCCAGAAGGCTCCAAGAATTTCGTTCTTCACAATTCACTTTAGGATCCTCTAGCCCTTGTTCAGACATCATCATGATCTAAAAACTGAGTGGGAGGACTGAGGCATTTTGTATTTTTTATTGATCTTTCTTCAGATGGCTATTCCTAAGAATTATGCGCGGAGACTTATTATTTCATATTTGTTTCGTATAACGGAAGTGCGTGCTATACACCTGCATCAAAAAGATCAGTGGGGATGTGAGATGGCAATCCAGCAGAGAAAATAGCACATGCCCACGTTAAACGCGAACTGTGCAATGGCCATTTAAGCAGCGATGAAGTAAAAAATGCTGCATTGCTCATAAATGACTTCAAGCACAATAAGTACTTTCCGAACAACGACTTTCTTTCAGTGAACAACCGGATAAACACAAAGGTTTCCAGTCTAAAAGGGGGATAGCTCAGCACCTAATTTTTGATTTCTGTGATGGATATCGACAAATTCGCAGCGCCTAATTCATCGATTATGCGATTGCTGAATGCGCAAAAACGAGACATTGGTGCTAACCCTATAGAGGATTGTAAAACAGCACTGAGTTGTTGTTTTGAACATCGTACAACGGCTTCGGAATATTTGCATTCTTTTTCAGCTGAATTGGTCAATATTCCTCGGTCAAGTATACCAGGGTGAGAAGATAGATAGACGAGAGCAGATTGTTATCAAAAGAGGTGCAAAATGGCTGCAGAGGCTTAGCGCCGTCATTCAGGAGTACCAGTCTACCGAAAGAGGACGCAGGTGAAACATGAATTTAGCTATCCTTTCCCGTCATATATGAGAATTTACACTATGTCAGTAATAAATACAAGATATATAGGCCACATAATGTTATAAAGCATTCTTTATTAAGCATTACTCCGATCAAGCTTTTCACAGAACTTTTGTGGGCAACTGAAAACTCTTTGTGTGCTTCATGGAATATCGGTAACTAAGAAGCCATTGGTGAAGCTCTCAACTCACCACAATGAAGAATCGCCGCATTTTGGATCCGCTTATCATTCAGGTCTATTTCATCGGCCCACTTCCCTTGATTGCCTTTCTTTATCTTTTGCTTATCAGCTTTATAATCTGGACCACAAATGTGTTCTCATATCTACTACAGCACATATTGCCGTGTCTGCATGCCCTCAACAAGAGGGAAGAGACAGCCATTTGGCGGTCGAAAAGGAACTGTCGATAGAAAAATTATGGAGCTTCGGATAGAACCAGTTTTGGCTTCGAAGGATATATTATATTCATTACTCCAACAGAGCGTTAAAGGAAAATCTTTTCTACGATGTGGGAGTTTACTCTGCCAACTCATATGAGCTCTTTGTCTCACTATTTGAATCTCTCCCAGTTCTGCTTTACTGTATAATGTGAAAACTGCCATTTCTCAGATGCGCACCGAAAACTGTCAACTCTAAACATTCAAAAAAGTGCTATCGGCTTAATCGACCGAGCAATCCCATTTTCCGTTAACTGCCTGAGTGAATCGAGAGATAGTGAATGAGCGGCTGACATTGGGCACGTTCACTGAACGATTTTCTGGCCATTGATCGTTTAATAATCACAGAATGGTAATGAGCAACGAGCCAATTGAACTGCTTCAACCAGTGGGATTTCAGGGGTTGCCCATACTTTGCATTCGTTCCGTGCAATATTAGCAATATAGATGCAGTCATTTCAGGACCATTGAAAATTACGTGAAATGGCGTTCAATATTGATTCATCTTCAGTACGTAACTTTGGACTTCAGGAGGCAGCCGCGTGGTATGCAGGTAATGCAGATAGCGATCTGATCTAAGAGGGAGATTTGTTAGGGCTTATAGCACTTACACATCGATTAATCTCAAGCACTAGAAACAAGAAAAAAACGAGTTACGATTAAAATGTTCTGGCATCGTAACAAATATATAATATCAATTTTGCACAATATCGTTATCGGAAAAAAAGTATAAGCAAAGAGAAAGGAATTCGAAGTGTCTTTTTGGATGCAAGAATTAATTAGCGGTTCCGGCTTACTTCTAAGGCGTAAATATTGAAATGCAATAAATGAAATGCAAATGAGCGAAAAGCTTGCAGGATATAAACATATAAAGGCAACAGAATGAAATCGTATGCTCAGAAGCGAATACTCTTTGAGATCTCACTTTTCCAAAAGGGATTTATGTGATGCACATCAAGAGAAAAATTTTTTCGGCTGAGTTACCTAGAAGTCGAATCATTCCCGCAAACCGCACAATACCTTCTTTTTGGAAAATCACCTGAATTTTCTAAACTGACCATATTGGTGTATCAAGTTGTTCTCGCAATAAATGCCGTCAACTGGAAACAGTGGCAATATGAATCTATTTTTGCAATAATATGCGCTTCGTATTTCGCGTTTTCTTTTTCACTAGAATGACATATCAAATCAAATTCGATGATATTAAAAGCAATTATTTCTATTGAAAACCTTCGAGAAAGGGCGGTTTTCGAAACCACGAATACCTCATGGATACGTCGTTCTTTGGCCCATTGAAGAACAGTTGGTTACAATAAGATGTAACGAGAGTTATGAGCGCCTATTGAAAGTGATTCGCAAATGATGTTTCGAGGGATCATTATGTGAAATGATTCGTCGCAATTTGTCGCTCTGTCTTCTTGGCATCGATGAGTACTGCAACAGTCAAATAAAGTGCCTTCAGCTTTATTTCGAACGTTTCCTATTCAATGTCGCTTTCAACGGACACAGAAGTCTATTTTGTCTTCTGCGTGCAACAAACATTTTGCCGAATCCATTCGCCTCGATTTTCAGGAAGATCATGCCCGAACAAGAAAAAAAGGTCAAACAGTTTCTTCTGTTCTCTATTTCGTAGGATTTAATGCCTCAAGCTGTATCAGTACAACTGAAGTCGTCGAAATAAAATTCATAAGTGCAGCATATTGGTGCTTCAAAAGCGAGATAGTGAAGAAATCAATTTAGTGCTGCGTTTTTAGCCGAAGGAACGTTGATCGCAATATCTCACGGGATCATATATACTGCCATCACAACGTCCAAAATATTGCGAAGATATTACAGCGCATCGGCCAAAAACTTTTCAACTAACTCCTATTTCCGCACTGTAAAACAACGCACTGCTAATGTTGAGACTTTTCATTCTTTTACAGCCTCATTTAAAATTCGCTTCAAAAACCAAGCGAAATTTGAATGGTAAACAATTAAACAGTTTGTCTATTCTCATTCCAAAAATCTATGAGCTTCCCGAGGGTATTCTTAAGTCACATAAACTTTTGCAATCTTGGCTTGAATCCGCTCGACGCGTTTTCCTTGCGCTCGGACCATAACAGTAAAATTCGATATATATAGTTCAGATTTCGTTAAGGTCCTTCGTGAAGCATTTCCTCCTTTTCCCATTAGAGCTTCAATGATTTGAATGTTGTGGTATTCCGTTTGAATGCGATGCGCATCAATGATAACATGAAGAGCAAGATTTGCCGGAATAATCAATATTTGGTCACTAATTTGACACAACATGGTTATTTTTCTTTTTTTATGATGTTGTATGTTAGAGCATATCTTTCGCTATTCGTTGCGTTTTTGAGGTTATTCAGAACTCCTTTATACGTTTTGACAGATGATGGCATCAGTGAGTCGCATTAATATGCGGATTAGTTTTCGGAGTTCACAGCTATCCCTCCCCTCTTCTCCTCATCTCCTCCCTCCTATCCTTCCTCAGCTGGGGCGACCGAATACAGATAATCCACAAATGTTGGACCACTGAGCCCAAAATTTGTACTTAGCGAACTGCGCAGCCACATGACAGTAGCACGGTGCGCAAAATGTCTGAAAATTTAGCAAACTATGTTGCTTGTATATTTGCACGAGCTGCTGACCTAAATTCTTTGCGTCCAGATGATGCAATCAGATCTATGCAATGGTCCCCGAAAAAGACAAATTTTCAGCACTAGACAAATTTCGCGCATCTAAGAGTTTCCTGGATAGATAGTATTCCCTGTATATGCATCTTCCAAATGTTCAATAGCAGCAGAATCCACAACCTACACAAGATCATGGTGCTTTGTTTATGCATCGAGCCAAGAATGCTACCACATTTGGCATCAATACGCATTTTGGATGTCAGCCAAAGCTACTATATCAAGTTAGCTCCATTCCAACGCAGTGATACACCAAAACCGCAGCGTTTAAAAATTGTCAGTCAATCGTAATTCTATGGTGAAAGGATTCAGCACAATAGCACGAAAAATACCAAGACTGGCTCCTGATAAAAGCTGACATCGTCTAAGCTTCCATCCCACTATGGCCCCGAAAATCTCATACCTCGGGAGGTCGTTTAAATCCCAAAGCTCGCAGCAGGGATATGGTTCATCACATCAAATGGCGAGGGCACTCGGAGTCCATCCACGTAAAGAGCCCGGTTTTCCTTACATGAGCGTGGGTCTAACAGCCTACTAACATGACACTTTTGGTTCGTCATTTAGCAGTAGTGGAATTTCGTTTCTTCTTTGACCTGTATTTGCCTATGAGATCTACGGAATCACGTGATTTCAATGATGAATGGCATTAAAACGACGTCATGCGTTTAGAATCTTTGAAGCAGCTCGAATACTGGAAACTTCAGACACAAGTTCATTTGACTGTTAGAGCGATCATTTTCACTGAAGTCGTTAAAGAAGAGTTAGCTATGCGGATCCTTCGAATAGAGGCATTTCCTTGTTTGGAGATTTAGATTTTCGATGGTCCGAATGTAATCCGTTCGGAATTTTGACCGATAAATTTTTCAGAACAAAAACCTTGTCAATGATATTTGCAACAATATTCGTAAAGCATTTCAACGCCAGGTGGAGAATGGCTGGCTGGAAGAGAGCACCAAACTCAGTGTTCTACGCAAAGTGAGATTTTACGAATCCTCTAGCACTTCAGCATTGATGTACAAATTTTATTTTGAAACGTAAATATTTCACACAAGAAGTCGACGATATCTATTTGTCTCTCAATGAGAATGCACGAGCGCGTCAAGTCATTTCTTATCTCACAAAGCGATTTCAATTTATTCCTCTTCTTCGTCACCACTACAAACCCATATACTTACTAAACGACATACCAAGATAGATTCACACTTGCCTAGCATAAACACAAACCTTGCACTTGAAAGGAGTGTTTCAGATTTTGTTGTGATAGGTGGCAGTCGCAGCAGAGAAATGGTCCCATCTAATGTTTTAGCAAGCTAACTGCAAGAAAGAATGCACTCTGCCTAGCAGACATCGCAGCGATATGACACTCATTTTTTGTATCATATTGACGATGATCTCCGACGAAAAGTGACCTTTCTTTGTTCGAGCAATCATTGACTTCTGATGAACTTCAAGCGAAAACACTTTTACTTCATTTTAATGTTCATTCATCCGGCATAGTAACTAATATTACGCGTTGAAAGCATCGTTTAAGATTGCATTAATTGTTCCTCATTGAGAGCCACGTTCAGTTCCTTGCGATTATCAAGCATACACTTTAAATATTACCAGCATAAGAACATTTTCTGTCCTTCCCCAGCCAATGTATTCATGAAGTTGTCGAAGAATAAAAAAGAGCACAAACTTCTCAAGGCTGTAAATATTTGCATATTTTGCAGAATAATGTTTTCAGCTCGATAAGATGGAATCATTAGTGTCATATTCCGAAGAAATATTTCACGAAGAGGCAATGGAGCACGAGTATCGCGAGGTTGGATTCTAGCTTATAAATGAGCAACTCTCGAAGGCTTAGCAGATATTCTCTCCAGATGATCAGCCATTTGATCGGTTTTGGTCAACATTTGCTCAATCTGTTCCCTGAATACGTTTCGCATGGAATCGACAATATTCCTAACAGAGATGGAGGCCAACGCTTTCGCGGACCTCCTGAAAAGTGCTGGAGCCGTGACGATAAAGAACGGTGTAGTTGAGTGAGGAGCAAATGGTCCAAAGGCAAAGCCAGAGAGGAGAATGTATTCCATGGAGAAAGAATTCGGACAGAATTTTCTGCTCCTGAAGAAGCTTTATAAAGATCTTTTCTTGCAAACGTTTTTGCTACGCATGTTTGCTAACATTTATGATAGCAGGTGGTATCGTTAGCACGTGTCGATTGCTGAACGTGAGATTTGCTCTTTAAGTCACCGTTGTACGCTGGCGAAGAATGTGTTTTCTTAATTGGCTTCTGTGCTGTGGACAGTTTTAGCAAGTTTTCGGTGAGGCAACATTACACGCCTTTGCCGATCCGATGGATTTAATTATATATCTAACAAGTTATAGAACTGATGGCTTTAGCATGAGTGAGCACTGTAATTTGCAGCTATCTGTCGATAGAACGGACATGTTCTGGTCGATGGTTAACGCGTCTCGTTTCTCGCGACGACTCCACTTGAAACGCTTACGACAGCCGGTTGAACGCCTCGGCTGGCTTGACAACACGTCGCCGATGACCATAAATGCCCTGTACAACTTCGAGAGGAATATTATTATCCTTCCAATGATGATAACGCGACCACCTTTCGCTGACTCGGGCATGCCATTGTGTGCACTTTGCTGTCTGTTGCTTTATCAATAATAAGCAGAATTTCTCAGTGCTGCAATACTTTGTGGCAGAGGATTTATTGACAGTAGGCACCTCGATTTGTTGCCATCCACAAAATTTAATGATAGCGTCCATTTTCTAGAAGCCCACTTCTTCTGGAGTAGCAACCATCAAAATTTCTTTACGGCAGCAATCATCGAAGTTTCTTTACGGTCGTACTTCCCAACATCCGGTCAATTAGCTTGCAACGAACTCTGTTTTTATAGGTTTGTTACTCTATTGGGCGCAAGTGAGGCGTTTTATTCTAAGAAGAGCTTAGGACTGTTGAAGATGTAATGGTGCTATGAGTACCGTTGTTGCAATGAATCGTGGTATTGATATTGACATCACTCGGAATTGGCTCAAAAGATTCAAGAATATATGCATAAAACCGAATTTATCTTCATTATGACAAATTGAGAGTGCACATGCGGCGCTCCGCAAAGATAATGCGAATTCTCCGCAAGCTACACCAGGCTGTTGATGCCCAGAATCTGAGTGGGTGTTGTAATAGCGCACGTTAGAGGCTTCTAACATACGTATCACCATTCCACTCGCTGTCCTTCCGATTCCATACTCCTAGAAGACTATCGAATGGCGTTGGTCTTCAACCCGATTCATTCAACGATATAACTATCATGATGGCACCAAACTTCTTCTGGTCTTAGCAAGGAGAATACACATCACCTTAGTTCCTCCCACGCAGAAAATACATGCCGTGTATGCTTTGATTCAAAGTGCTTGAATGTTTCATCGGTATTAATTGCGATACTTCCTTTCAGGTTATTCAATTATGCGTCGATTGGTTCGATCATTGGCCATGAAATGTCGCATGCATTTGACATGACAGGTTTTCATTTTTGAGTGCACTTGTGAGCTCTCCGTTCGCTTTAAATAGCTTCGTCTTCGAATTACAATCTCACCGTCCAGTTATTTTCCATTTACATAAAATTGTTAAGAGCAACCTCTTAATGAAGGGAATTTATGGATGCCCTTGAAATGCTCATGCAATGGCGGTAAATCTGACAACAAAGTAATAAAATACTCGTGCGACAACAAAATACAACAAAGTAAAATACAAAGTAATACTCCTTCGCACGTCGGAGAACACATCTCAATCATCTCTTGAGCCGTTATCTTCTTTCCCGTTCAAGTAGATCGTCCATCTTATGCTAGTAGGCATGCTGATGCATAGCACTCTTTAAGTGAATTATTCCACAAATGCGAGAGCGTACCAGCAAAGAGTTTTATTCGAATAGAGTGTTAAGATGGATATCAACTAGTTGATTCAGCCATGCATTATCACAACGATCTACTCATTGTGCATCAGCATAATATATCTACGCATTCAGTTCTGAATAGCCTAATGATTTGTATTTCAAGGAAGGCAGCATGACGAGGATGGCAACTTGCGCAGTACATGGGCTGAGCAAGCCGTCAAAGGTTTTGAGGAGCGTTCACAGTGCTTTATTGAGCAGTACTCCGAGTTCGCACAACAAGGTTATCAGGTATGCTCACTTCGAAATATGCTACATCATTAACATTCACCGCATATGCATTTAATGTGAAAAAATGAATTAACTCACATGTTCATGCCTTTCTATAACCTCGTGCATAAGCACATTGAGTAGTTCTTGTTGCGTGTATATGTGTACTCACCACTTCGACAACCTTTTTTCTTGTAGTTGCAGCTAAGGAATACAAGAATTACGATGATGAGGCTTGACTCATGAGACTCATATGCTATGGGACGATCGTTTGAAGCCAACTGCTTCGCGATTGCTCATCCCCCTCCCCAATTGCAGACGTTCAATGTGCGACTGGTCGTAGTTGCGCAAATTTTCGATCGGCAAGCGTAAAATGGGCTAAATGTGAACTTTGCCGTGGGAAGCAGCGGTAACTTCCGTAATAAAGCGAACTAGTCGGTGCATTCTTATCGCTCTTAAGTGTTTTCACAGTTCGTCCATTCGGCGGCAGAAATACAGAAAGCACAGCTTGCGCCGTCTTCCTAACATCCTTTGGACTTGTTTAAGTTTAAAAATATTGACTCTTTTAGATCAGTGCGAATGACACATTGAACGAGAATGTTGGTGACAACGTTGGACTGAAATTAGCGTACGAGGTATTCTGTTTCTTTGTTGCTATTCTTTGGCCGGAGTGTAATGAGTCATGTTCTTACTTTAACTCATGAATGGCGTTCTTGTGAAGCGGACTGTGAATGAAACCAACGTTGTTTCATCGGAAAAGAGCGTCATTGTTCCATTGCAGCAACGCATCTTTGCGCATACTTAATAAGACCGGAGTAGCGTCATTCATTTTGTTCGTTTGGTAATACGCATAAATCGCTGCCTACGAACATGAACGCAGTTGAAGAATGTTAACACTGAGCATCAAATAAAATTGTGCACATTTTGGGGTAATCATGAGGTAAGTCATGGATTGAAACATTAAATAATTAACTCAGAGAAAAGAAATTAGTCGACCAATTCATTATATGAAATAAAATTGGCCTATCGAACTGGGTCTAAGCCTCAGTAAGCGAATGAGAAAATTGAAAGGCGCAATTTCCGAGCAGACGGGAAAAGATTTTCACAACTCTGAGGCATGAACGGACAAAAAGCTTCCACCAGGCCTGCTATGCTAGAGGGAACAAAAAACTTATGCAGGAGACGGTGCATGGCAGAAGGTAGCGATGAAAGATATCTTTGGTAAACTTAACCCAAAGAGTAAGGTCAGCATGCAGACCTCTGAACCCAAGAATTTCAAGATTTGGCACAAAGCAATAACTTAAATAGCTTGGTAATTTTCGGGATGGAGCAGGTTTTCAGACTCCTCTAAGAAAGATGATGTGTTAAGCAAGTTCAGACTGAAAACAGTTCTGACAGAGATCCTATAACGCTCCATGGATCAGGAACGAATAAAGAACGATCATCTGAGCACAAAACAACATAAATGAGGGCCTTACGATATGGAATGGGACAGTGAAGGTTGACGTATCACGAGGTTAAATCCTAGCCTCCAATTGAGCAGCATCTCGAAGGGCTTAGCAGATATCCCTTCCAGATATTCTTTTTCAGTAGATATTCCTTTCAAGCATTACTTAGATATCGTTGGCTGCGACTTTCGTCGAACAACTACAAAAGTGAGGGAAGCAGGTCAGATGTTTCGATGCACGGAACCCATCCATTGTGCTCAGTCCGAATGAATAGTCTCTTTGGAGGACTCGCAGTGCCATACTCAATGCGTGCTGATTTGAAATGAAACATTGAAATCTTAGAGCCGCTCATTTACGTAATCACCATCGACAATGCATCAGTTATTAAGGCTTGGAAATCGCAAGAGGCGCACGTACTCTTCCGTTTGCCAGGTACCAATCTGAATGCTGATCAGGCGTTCTTTGTGGCATATGCACAAACGTGGTGTGGTAAGAACGATGCGCAACGCAAACTTCACGCAGAGGTGCATTCGCTTGATAGTCTCAGGTAATATCAGGTTTGCGACCACGAAGACAGTAATTGCAATCGGATTTTGCCTCAGCTGAACAATTCTTTCTTTATGATGTTAATTTGACGCTTGTGAGGCATGTTCCTAATAGTTCAAACAATAAACCAAAGTACTTTTTACAAAAAAAAGCACTGCTTTCTTCCAGAAAAGTTGCAGCAGAACTGATATGATCGATAAATGAACGCATGAAAATAAATGGAAGCATGACAAACGACGTACCATCGTTATTCCACTCTTCGTATGCAATAATTCCCATAACTTCCAACGAACAAGTGAAGTGTCGCAGCTGAGCTAATATGATGCGCCCCCTCACAGCCCATTCATCTCGCTAAGCCGTTTCACGAGTTGCCAACAGAAACAAAATACACTTGCAGAAGAACATCTCAGTGTTTTAATTGATCTCGCCATCTGCACGAATCTGCGATGGAAAATTTCTTCCCCTAATGACCTGACAGTGAGAAAAACCATTACCTTTTGGCCTCTCTAGTTGTTCAAAATTCCTTGGTAGTTAACAAATCAATGTATAATGTATGCCATCCTTTGGTGCACGTCAAAACCACCAAATACCGCAAATTCGGTTCAGTGCTCACCAAGTTAAAAGTACCGCATTAACGGACAGACAAACATGCGGACATGTTGCACCATGATGACGTCGTATCCATACGATTATTGCAAAGAAGTTCACTGCTGCATTCATGCTGTAAACGGTTTTAGTGCTTATATAGAGTCCTTACAAAAGGCTCTCTTTTTCAATCCGACTGATTGTGAAATGTGGTCCAATTGGTTTCAAGATGCAGTGGCATTCGATCTAACAGATATACGAGCTCTCCAAATGTCACTAACCCTTCTTGAAGTTCACGAACCACCTTGAAAGTAGTAGCTCACTCGCCGGTGTAAATTAAGCCTCACGAGATTTGCAACTTCAGCATCAGCGTTTCTGCGATTGGAAAGGCCGAGAATACGGATGGACCGACTCCAACAGACGTTCACGTATACATGCATGTGCTCGGATTGACGACTAAACAAATTCGCAAAGCACAGAAAGATGCACGGATGCTTAGAATACTTGATAAGTTGAAGATTTGAGTGGGGATAAAGGTGGGAGAGTGTTTTTATTGTGTTCTCACAAGGCATTCTCTTGCTGCCAAAGCTGATCGTTGAGAAGCACAGGAGCAAAAAGCCTTGTAGGCGACGAGTAAGAATTGGAAGGTAATAGAGTACAAGCTGAATTTATCATTAGATTCAAGTTTCAGGGTTCTAGGACCAATCCAGAACTCACACGCTTTCGCGGGAGCATTCAATTGCCCATCTGGATCTGCCATGAATCGACAAAGGAAATGCGCCGTCTGGTGATGCTCATTCAGTGGTGTGATTAGCGACGTTTAAATTTGTTTCGGGCAACCTCTTGCTCCGCTGTTTTTTCGTCTTAAGAAAGTGATCTCATCTTTTGCTTTCTTTTCATCATGTAGAAATTTATTGCTGTATTCTGAATGACTGCGCCCACTAATGAATAAAACATGAAGGGGTGATTAGTCGGCCTTCTCACCTCTCTAAGCAATGATGTAGAGTTGTTATTGCTGCATCAATGTGCTTGTCGGCTCGAGATGAAATATATGTTCTCTTAGCCAAAGGCAATAACGAGCATTAAATATAGAAACGGGATGTGTTGTGTACTCAATCACGCGTCCCGTTCGTGGTGAAATGTGAAATTTGAGAGTGATTAGAGGTGTGGCAACGACAGCGCTCTAAAAAAGGCCGAATGAAGGCCTTTCTGTGATCCTGTCATCATTCTTGTATTCCTCTCTTGTGATTCCTACGACTAATCCCGCCAATATTGTGTTTGTTATCAAGGATTGCTGCTCCTTATATGGTACACATTTTTGCCTAGTTCAAATTAAGCAACTTAGTCAACTAATCAGGAACTCTTGAGCCGAAAAGCTACGGCAAAAAGTTGAAGAAATGATAGCACTGAAACCGAAGAAGTTGAACGATGTATCGAACCATCTTATAAGGACTGGCTTAAATACTGTCAGTGTAGCTGTGAGCTGCAACATGCTTTAAGAAAGTTTAAAAATTCAAAACACAGCCAACAATGAGTCATGAGGCTTCGATCAGATTTGGCATTTCGAACATCGTCTGTTCCGAATTCGCTGAAGTACTGCGCTCAGAACCCAACATCTCGGAGGGAAAAATGCCCGTTAGACGAACAACGCATGCTTTTGTGCCTTTAGTCAAACCAATGCTTCCTAAGCCTCAAAGTCAGGGCGCCTAAAATTTGTTGTCTAAGCTTTGAACTTCCTCCTAACGCTCAGAATCGTTGGGAAGCTCAGATTTGAGCATCTCAACCTCAAATATGGCAATTTGCTACAGCAACAAACAACTTTTGCTACACACGGTTAGCGATATTCGCAGTGCTCGAATCATCTGGCCGCAGTCGCAACATGCATACTTGAAGGCATCGAAGAATATCCCCATAATAGTGGATGAAAGCAAAGGACATCATTATATAGTATTGGATAAGTCAATTACTTGGATAACAAAAACGGCAAGTACATAGACAGAAAGCATAAGAGTACGTCGAGAACGGAAGCTTATGGTGAGTGTCCAACGAGTGATGCGAGCTGCGTTTTCTTTGCACAGAGAGAGAATGGATTGGTCTCTTTGTAAAAATAGTGGTGACTTTTTGTGATGTAATCAGCTGGCGATGTAGCCGATGCGCCTTCGGTTCACATCACTGCACATTTTCAATCGACGGATACGGCCGTCTGAGTAGTACTGCGAAAAGTCGACCTCTCACACTAAAATGTTCTCGCCTTCTATGGACATTTCAGAGGTTATCTGCGAAATTGAGATTTGATGTCCAAGCTGCAGCTTCTTCTATCTACCCAAAATATCACCAAGGCCTCGACTCATTTCCCACCCAAATCTTCATTTGTAGATAACTTGAGCAGGATTCTTCGGAAGGAATGGACGATTCTCAAAATTTGCTCATAAACTATATACGTGACACCCGTTTCGAGGAGTTTATAATATTTTCGGCAGATGAGGGCATCGTGGAATATCTCCATAGGATTGCGAAAATCTCGTGTTATATCGACGTTCCGCTCAGGTAATTCCATCCTTCGTGAATACGCAGCAGTATACATTAGACGCTTGAGAGAATAATGGGCAGTCGATAACACGCAACGCCTCGAACGAACGTCGCCTCTAAGCTATCGAAACTCAGACGTTATACATTTTGTTGTTCTTAGTGCTTGTTGCTGCTCTCTTTCTGCTGTTCCTCGCTGCACTTTGCCTTCTTCATTACATGAGTGTGGAAAAGCTGTGAAAAGTCTATGGAGAATTTTTGATTCACTGAAAGAAATTTTTCAGAATTTTTCATCTCCAAAGATTCTATTCATTATCCACGCTCTTGTTCCACTTGGAATGACACAGAAGAGGAGAAGTGAACGGAAATTTTGATTTGTGGCGATCAGTTTATGACTCGGGACACTACCGAATGAAGCACTATCTCCTCTCCTCTCTGTAGCCTTGATTTCCTTTCAGTGATATTACGCATATTTCCATCCACTGCTACACAATAGCGGAGATTTTATTTATCAAGAAATGAATATCGCTCAAGCGAAATTTCAATCTCCATCTTTCTCCTATTCGGTAATCGTCTTCATTATTAGAAAAGGAATTCCGATTCGTTTTACAAAGCGGTTGATGGGAATCGCATCTATACTAGTTTGCTGGTACCAACTATATAATTATGCGTATCCATCTTTGTCAACACGTTCATCTTGCTATAATGTACCTTTAAGGGCAATCTTGCATAATCTACGCTTCATGATGACCTCGGTTCATCAGTATTTATCGACGTTTAAATGCATCGTTGTATTTAGATCGAAGCTTCATTCCCAATGGATTGCGTGCAGCCCAAAAACGAACTATTTGCTTTAGGATGTCCACAAACGCAAGGTTTTGCAGAAAAAAATGGAAATGAAATGTTGGGGGTGTCTCAGTTGTCTTTGGATATCCAGACAACTAGATGGACTGGTGATTTCGAATACAAAAGCGCATATCGTCCTCTTTCACAGCCTTTGATCCTCCCTGTTACGTCTTGCATCCTTTGCGTTCATGAAAGAGAAATACTCTGTTCCTACGTCTATACGCGCCTACATTCGCATTCAAGTAGTCGGAAGCAAAGACATATTGGCAAAGACGTGGACAAGAAATAATCACTGGAAGGGCAAGAACGAATTGCAAAGGAAGGTGAAAGTTGGAGAGAAGCGCAATCATTTCTTGCTGCTCTGGAATTATTTCCCGCTTATTGGACCTTTTCCCTTCGAGTGTAATGCCCAATCTCTTGCTCGCTAGCATCTAATCGAGGACGTAGCACATAAGTGTGTACATTGCCCTCATTTTTCATTTAATATCCTATTAAGTTGAACTTCTTGAAACCATTCGACGGATTCATTCCTTGCCCACCTGACTTCATCAGGAAATGCCCGATGTGGATCGCGGTCCGAATTCTGTCTTTGCTTATCAGACGTTCAGTGGTCAAAAGTTGATGGTGAAGATTCGATCCTTGCCCGAATGTTATCCAGTCAAACAAGGCAGACTGCAGTGGTGGAATTAAGCATACGTATCTGCATCAAAGGTAGTAACCGAAATAATCCCAGCTCCACTGAATAGATTCACATCAGTCCCGCATTTAATCATTCAGTTTTCTTCCTGGAAAATATGTCCACAATGAAGCATCTTTAGATTGCTTCAGGGTTGCAGTGCAAGCTGTCAGCATTTACTGCATTGATATTCCAAAATGTGTTATTTCTTTGTTTTGCTTTCCAACTCGCAGTACAATCTAGCGAAACGCTCCATTCATGAGGGCATCAGTTAAAATTAACCTAATGGAAACATTCACACTCCCATTTGCACAATGCTAAGAAAAGATAAATCAATACGACATCGTCGAATGATGGCTTCGTTCGATAACCGTTTGGCTGCAGTTATCTCGCCCTTATTTTTTGCATTTTTCAGCAGAATTTAGAGAGTATTATAATGATAGACCGCTCAGAAGCTAACGAATCCTCCATGCTGCTGCTCCGCTTTAAAGGGAATTCCACTCTCCTAGTTCAGCAGTTTTAAATAGAGAGAGCATATCACAGACGCATTCCTGACTCGCCATGTTTGCAGTGAGCGGTGATAAGACGCAAACAGCAACTGCTCTGAATTGATGAGTACACGTAAATAAATAAATGAAAATAAAACGATTCTTTCCTCATGTACAACAGCTATCCGTTTGAGATGAATCTGATTTCTCCTTCGGGAATATCCCATATGTATTTGAAATGAACTTTGTTCTGAAGAGAGTTTGTTAACAAGTTCGGGTTGAGAGAAGCTTCATCTCATAGCAGACACTTCATCTTATAAAAAATCTACTTGAGGAAATTATTGTTCCATTTCTCTGTCTGACACTCACTTGCTCGTCATCAACAACCAACGAACTGATGAGTGCTTTATGCTTCTCTTCGATAGCGCTCCTCTCGATGAAAATCTCCTCCATCATTTTTCTCATCATTTTTTATTCTGTCTATATAGCTTTCGGTTTGAACATTGAGTCAAATCATTAAGTTTGCATCTTGTCCCAAATTTTTCATCTCTCAAATTTATTTGTTATATGCTATAGGAGAATAGGCACAAATCCTATTTGGTCCGAAGAATAATTTTCGTTTTCTTTCAAAATACTGATGATTATTTCCATTTTGTTGAATACAACATTTTTCCTCGAACAGAAACGATGCAGTTATATTGCATGATTTCACGTTGCGTAGCTCATTCATTCAATTGGGTCACTCTTGGTGCGTGCAGCTTTTTTATCTGAATGCTCTTTTACCACCAACAATCGGACTATCGAAGATTTGTGTCACTGAAGTTGTGCTGCATAGCAACATTTTTTTCGTGGATTAATTGATATATGATTGACGTCTTCGTTATTCAATCTTGGTGGATGGACTTTGGGATATCTGCACTGCAAACATTCAGGACATTCGTGCAATAAGCATTTGAGATAAGGAAATGT
Organism: Toxascaris leonina; assembly: GCA_022844705.1. Lineage (NCBI taxonomy): Eukaryota > Metazoa > Nematoda > Chromadorea > Rhabditida > Ascarididae > Toxascaris > Toxascaris leonina. The sequence continues at coordinate 108,849 of JAARMF010000189.1, read as the reverse complement.
TGCGTTTATAAAATTTACAGAGTAAAGCATTCCAATCATGGAGAGATGCATCAGAACTCTTGAATGAATGCAAAGACAAATTCCATCGGAACTGACTCAGTAATATCGATGCAGCTGTTCATTTCCTTCATAAAAAGTTTGTTGGTGACATATAATGATGCCGCACTTTTGGTATAGAAGTCTTTGCTTCGTCGATTTGTGCTTCATGACAATTCTTTTTTACATCTGCAATGCACATTTTGACGACCTTATGTCTGGGGTCCTGGTTGCTTGGACGGTTGCTGAGCGGTCGCGTTTCCTTTCGCTCAGCTCGACGCAGCGAAGGAACATCGAACGGTCGTCAGATATAACGGTTGCCTGCGAATATGTTGAATAAGCAGGCGCGAACCAACCGACAGCAAAATTCATCAGGGTGTGACTGGGATTGGTGGTGGCACGCCAACACTTAAAAAATGGTCACATCACCCAATGACGGTTTCGCATCACGGCGAGTACGATCCGCCGAAAAAGATCGCAGCCCCTGCTGCCTTGCAGGTACTTCGTGGAAGAAGAAAGGCTAGGAGAAGGAAACTCCGAATAACTGAAACGTATGTCTCCAGCAGGCCGGCCACCAGGTGATGTACTACTGGCCATAGCAATAGGGAAAGCAAGAGCGCGGCAGACCGCCAACAAGATGGGAAGATCCGGTGCGACGTCTACAGGGCGTTGCTTGGATGCGGCGAGTTCAGGATCGTGAAGGATGGAAAAATTGCCAGCTGCATCGATAGAGAGAATGACGAAATCGATGAAATCACAGCTGTTCAACGTATTAAACGTATATCTATGCTTATGCATACGTCTATCTTCAGGCCCACGAGTCCAACTCGTAGACATTGAGGCCAGAGTTACAAAACTTGCTCTATGATGACATTTAAGCTATATACACAACGCTATCGGATTTAAAAGGCCTAATATGCTGAACGAACGGAAATAAATGAACTGAAGGTGACTGCAAAATTATTTTCATCATAGAATACCGATCAGTAAATGTGCTGTGTGATGCAATGAGCAGTTCATATTCGGTGCAAAAAAAACCATTGAAATGATCCCAAAAATTGACGGTTCATCGTTTAAATTTATTTATACCGCACAGATTGATCTCTATGGCGCATTCGGTTGCACCAGCAATAACCCAGCTGGTTGGATCAAGGTAAACAATTCTGCAAGCGAATAGTGGCGCTTCTTGTTGGGTACTCGTGGCAGTCACGTGCATCGCTCGATTGACACTCCGTTAGTGCTTTTCACCTCACGGGGACCTTTTCTCAACGCTCCATCGCTTGGTGTAAGCTATGCACTTGGCAAGTGCATTTCAACATTCATCTTGCGTTTGCATACACATGAATTTATTTATTTATTTATTTTATTTATTTATTTATTTATCTGTTTATTTATTTATTCATCCAGCATCCCAACCTGGTAAAACACATAAATAAGTTGATATCAGAAGCATATTCAAGTACATTCTTTCGTTCATTAGAGTTGCTTCATTGTTTCGCTATACTTCGTTTTTTGAAAGTCTCTTTTTCATTGGGATTAGATGATCCTTCATCCCGAAAGAATCTAAGATGAGTAAGTTGATGATACAAATACAGTCATCATAAATTGATACAATGAGTGAAATCGCGAGATAGAGAAACGAATGCGACACTCTTCGACCGCAATAGTTTTTCGTAAAATATTCAGCGCACCATTTGTCTGCAAAAGTTTGCAGTTTTTCCGATGTGCCATTCTCAGAGATGTTTCAGCTCACATCTCAACGGTGGTCGATGGGAGCTTTCAAGGGGCGATAAGCTGAAACATTTCTTTTGCTCTCCACTAGCAGTTGAACAGCTTTCTTTGTGCTTTCTTCATAAATTCATTGTTGCTGTATGTTCTTGTCCAAACTTTTGTCAAATGCCAAATATCACCAGTGTATGAATGTCTGTACATTGTCTATCTGCTCATCAATGAGCTCAGCTTATGGTGATGGATGTTGCTATATTACAGGCGTGTTCCTATGATTATGGCTCAATGAGCCGAAAATTCAGTATAAATATCTCTATCTGATTCGGCGCATTTTATAAAAACAAACAGTGGTTGTGTATTTGTATACATATATAGCCTGCTCGCCTGGCCAGCGGGGTGGCGTCACTTATTGGCTACAACAATGCAAAACCACGGGCCTCAGTACCCTGATGGAAGCGCATTGTGACCGGCAGCGTCATCGACGTTCGACAGTCCGGTCAATCAAGTGATCAAGTGAT
>JAARMF010000189.1:63566-89878 GCA_022844705.1 Toxascaris leonina | reverse complement strand
ATATATATATATATATATATATATGCTGATGACCGAGCCGGAGCTGATGCGAAAATACAAAGCGGGAATGAGGAACATCCGCTTTTACGAAGCCATTCACGCTTTTTGCGAAGAGTATCAGCTAGCACCGATACATATTGGAATCAGATATCTCGGGTCACAGCGTTCGATGTATGCCAAGTCCTCTGAGATACCAAATTGCAAACTGGCACAATGTCCTGAAAAAAGACATCAGTTTAATGTCACCTGGTTTGACTTCTAAAAAGAATTCGACTCTTTATCCCAAATGTACTTACTTCGATCTTGAACAGCGTCAATGTTCCAAAGTCTGTTATTGCAATTTTCTCAAAGTCAGTGACTCGGTGGGCGATGCACTGAGAATTAACTTACGACATCATGTGAGGCCTCAAAATTGAGTGTTTCACCAATTACATTCGACCTTGAATAATAAGTGCAAGCATATCGGTCTGGTATTGACCTGCTCTCAGGCAAAGAATTTGCTGCTGGATATCACTTTCATGTGGAGCATGTGAAATTGTATGCCCGAAACCACCGAGAAATGACCAAGGCTCTAGAAACTTTAAGAAGCGTATCTGGAGCCATAGGCCTAGACTTGGATGTCGAAAATGCGTGTGGGCATATTATGTGCCTGTTGTGGAAACGGAAACTGTCGTAGCCCCAGAAAGGAACGAAGTTACCCCAACAATTCTAGTCTTAGGGCTACGGCAGTATCATCGCTACCTCGGGATTAATCGAAAACTCTTGGCGGCGCTAATTGCCCTAAAAACCCATATTTGATCGAGATGCCGCGGTTTTCCAAAGCAGCCTGAGGTGGAGGAATACGGTCCAGGCATCTTTTTGATAGCCCTAGGAGGTCTCCGCCATGGGCTCTTGAACACCGGCAGAGGTGGAAAGGAATTAGTTGAGACGCAAAAACGGGCTCAGATTGCGATGTCAGCATGACATCAAAGTAGGATGCTACACGATAAGTTTGACAGAGCTGCTTACTGAGACTGGACTTCCATGTTTTCCTCGACCAAATCTCGTAGAAGAACCTAATCAGCATCTACGAGCAACAAGTCAACTTCTATCCTCTACTGGTAGGGGTATGTGGAAAACGTAAACCGGGAACGTTCGCATAGATTTTAGAGACTCTGGGTCTCCACCAAGCGAAGTGCGGAGTTCTAGTGTGATGTCCCAATTTGCCTCGAAATACCAATCTACGAATGATGTCGAACTGAATTTCTGCAAGGATATCACGCTTCCTAAGTAGGTAGCGGGTGCCCAAATTTTTGTACCGTGTTCAGTTTTCTGCACTTTCGAACACCACCGGCTGATCTGATCATGATCGCTGCAAGCTTGAATAAGCCGTTGCTGATCTAAATTGGTTGATCAAGAGATCCTTATGCCCTCATCGCTTTTTGCAGGGCATTCCTCATTATGTTGGCAGTTGCTTATTGACGGCCGCCTTTAAAATCTTACAAGGGACGGAGGGCGCACCTTCGAGTGATAGCTTTGCATTGAGATAGTGTGTAGTACTTTCTTCAGCAAAGTGAAACGGATGCACACTTCCAAAAGCTGGAGAGATATGAATAAGAAGGAGAACATAGGAAAATTGTTCTGAGCGGCGAAGACATTGCTTGTGCAATGCAGTGTTCGTAAGTAGCGTTTAGAACTGTGCCAACACGTATTATCGAAGCCCGAAGGCTTGTTGCAGAGTACAGGAAAGTCGGGTAGCACAATATTGTCTTCCATAAGTTCCAGGAGGACGTGTGAGTCGTCTAATCTGCAGGCATCCCACATCTTGCCTAGTTGTGGTTCACCATGCAGTCATCATCTTCATCAGCTAATTACCGAGGTAATTATGAAATGATTCAGTGTTTCTGCCACATATCGCACATCTTCCAAGAAAGTTTCATACAGTGGGTTCGGTAGTGCTTTGAACATTTATTCCTGTTAAGTCAGAAGAAATGTTTTTTGAGGCCAAATGGTGAAGATATGAGGATGGCTTCGCCTTTCTATCTTCTTGGTGATATCCAGATTTTCCTCAAAATCAGTTGCAGATGCACCAGTTGCTCGGTAGACAGACATCAAACGGCAATTTTTGTCAGCAATAATTTCGTGACCAAAGCATTTCGGCGTAGCAACAGCTTCAGTGGTATCTATATGCACACGTACAATTACAGTCATTCCTCCTCTTTTATCTTTCATGTTAGCCTCAAAAACATAGCAAAATATCCAATAGCTCAAGTCGATTCTAGTGACGCAGTCAGTTGTTGGAGGTGACAGTCACGTCTGCAGAATAACAACAATATCCGGTTCTACTCCAGCGAGCAAAACTATTAACATAGGGGACCCTATCGTTCTGCTCTATATGCATTCTGAAGTTGTTAGTTGTTGTATACCGGGAATGTCCAATCTGATCAAGGTGCCGAAGTGGTGTATCTCCAGCAAAAGTTTTGTTCCCAGCAACTGCGCATATATGCTTTCGTATTTTTACTCGTATAACTCAATAGCTGAGTGCTGATACGAAAGATCTGTGAAGCCTTTCACGCTAGTTTTCTCCTCAAAACGCCTTTACCTCGGTAGCGTTAATCGATCAGTATTCACCTGTTTTTAAATGATAGTTTTTGATCAGATTTTTCTCACACAACCCGTCAAGGAGATGCCTTCTTCATAATATATTCGCAAGAGTTGTTTTAATATCCACATCAATGATTTATACAACAGACGACATTATCAAGGAAGTGAACATTTGGCCATTACGCAAACAGTTATAGGGCAAGAGCACGCCAAACCACTCTCTTCTTTCGTATTGAATAATGGCAGCAAATTTGGAAGTACCACTGAGGGAAACGAGAAAAAAGCAAATATTTTGAAACAACCTCTCCAACGAGTAGCACTAAGGACGAAGGCAGAATGGGAGGGGAATGGAAGAGGACATCTCGGTACATATAAGCACACTGATATACAGGAGATGTCCTCTTATGGTTAGCGTTTTCGCAAACAACGATACATGAGTAATGGGCAGGTAGGAAAGATCTGCATTTCCTTTCTCTCCCGCTTTTCTTCCTGCGCCTCCCTTCACTCTCTGTTTCCATCTTTCGCCACTAGAAAGCAAAACGTCTCTCACTGTGCATTTATTTTATTTACAAGTGAGCTGCTGAAACCCATCGATTTTGAGTATGGGAGCATAAATGTTCACCATTTTCACCCCTCTAATTTGGTTCTCAATCGATTTTCATGAACCAACAACAGTAAGATAGAATAATAAAATTGATCGGTTAATCGGCACGTTTGTATGAGTTCACATCTTTCGACGAATAGGCCTTCGAAAGCGGCCGTAGTACGATTCTCATTGTTCGCAAGCATATGCAGGAATATTTTAGCACCGAGACAATGCCACCTTGACAACTCTGTACATAGCATCGAATCCCATCCTTGAGGAAGGATGCTGCAATTGTTGTTTATGAGAAACACTCAGACAGTACATAAAACTAAGCTTTGTTTAAAAGTTCTGAAGTCAGTGCTGAGCATTTTGCCAATTCCTATCTGGAAATATGTCCTATTTTTATATTTATGCAGCGTCTTGCTGAATGCTGTTACAAAGTTGTGAAGTTTTCAGTGAAGGAAAGTGCCGTTTCACGTGCTGTAGAATACATTCTTAATCTGCTTCAAGGTACTTCCACAACAGGAGCCATTCTGAACGTGCAGTCTGCTCAGGGGCATTTCGGAAACTACCTTACTGAATTGCATATTCATACATCTCCTCAGAAGTATTCATTATACGGTACCACGAGCATTTGAAATGATGCTCAGAGTGAATTCACCTCGTGTGCTGATGTATTCATCAAGTGATTCTTGTGAAAAACGAAGCACAAAACACTGGGCACTAATGGGGATTTACTTAGTGTCTTTACATAATCACAAAAATATGATGCAATTATAATACTTTCTAGCAGTATCAACAACGGCATCACTCTTCAACTAATTTCTACTTTTCACTTTTTGCAATGTTTCAGAGATTAAGAGATTTTAGTTAAGAGATTTTCACTCCTCACATGTCATACATCATAATTTGAAGTGAATGAAATAAGTGATAGTCTCCATAAAGAAATTTTCAGTGATCATTCAGTGAAGATGAATCGTTCGTTGTCCGTGCAGATCAATTACATATTGCGAGATGATTCAAAGCTTACTTAATACGGCTACTCCAACTTCTATCCAAAAAGCAATCATTGGATCACCACCCTTACGAACTGTCATGTATCCCATAGTAAAGGAATGGCACCCGTTCAAGATTCACAAGAGTATCGCAAAAAATATGGTGGCAACTGAAGGAAACGATCGATGGTGTTAGAGTGGAAGAACACCGATAAACTGCAGCAAATTTCACATCAAGGATCCCACCCACATTAAGATATGCTATCCCATATTTTTGAAGAATATAACAGGAAGAATATTCATTCTATGCGACTTAATCACCTCAAACAATGTAATGAATTTTCTTTCGCGGATGGCCCACCAACGGAAACAATAAAATTCACATTTCTAAGGTAACATACATACTGCAGCTAAGTAGTAAGTCTTTTTATGACCGATGAGTATGCCTTCAATAACATTATTCTTTGAGAACGCTTGCTAACGGTTGCTATTGCAAATCCTTGAAGTTGCCGGTTATTTCACATCTTCAGAGAATTTTCACATCTGCACATCAAATAATTTTACGAAGTTCTTAAGTAGATTCAGTCCTGCATTCACTACTTTTAATACATCAATTGTTAGTAATGAAGGGAAACTAAGATACTTCGTGCTGTTTGATAAGACATCCCAATGTGTGAAGAGTCACTGCGAATTCGGTGCTCGATGCATCGTCGTACAGAAAACGGATGTCGCCAATGGTCAACTCAGCAAAAGAAGTTTACAAAACATAAATATTGCGTAATACATGCTGAGCTGTTGATCGTCGTTAGATCGGATTCCTTCCTGATCATTAACGCACAAAGAAGAAATTTGCAATATGCCAACCAATGGCAACAACTCTCTATTGAGACAACAGAGCAAAGTCGTACCTGTGCGAAGCAACGCTCCATTATACCGCTATACAATTGCGGCATTTCGCTTGGCGCGCTCATTGGACGTTTCCCAGATAGAATCTGAAATAGGATGAACGCTATTTTTGGGAGTATTTTGATAGGAGGAAAACTTCTTTATAGAAGTGAAAGAGCCTGAAAAGGTCTAAGCAAGGAATTCCAACCAAAATTAAAAACACTAACTAACAACTTCGCGCGTTTTTGCTATGAAGAATTTATACACACTAAGAACCTGCGTGAATAAATTAAATGTGCTATGGACCCTCAATCAGCTAACCATTATATTTTTGTTCTTGATGGCCCCGAACACCGTTAGCTATGGACAGACATTGTACAATCCGTAGTCAGCTCCCATTATCATTAATTGTTCAACTGAATGACCGCCGACTTTCAGCAGATGCTCTAAACTTTTGAACCTCTGAGAGAATATGAATTTGCATGGTCGTCATCTGTGAAGTTCGTTCACTGAGAAGCAGATTGAGTTCTAATCAATGTCACGAAGTACGTTGGCGCCATGATGCGGACTTGAAAATTGCAGGAGGGTGGTAACAAATCTGTTAACTCCAATCTACAGATCCTCAAAGTCTAAAGTCTGATCAGGATCGGGTTCATTCATTGGTGGACCGATTCGAAGATAGGGATCAAACAACTTCATATTAACTGAATGAGCTCAAAAACCAAAGTATTTTATAAAATTTAATACGTTCAATACGTTTATGTGATCAATGAAAGCCGGCGGTCGATCGATTGAACAACAAAGGTTGTCAGCATTCCTAACGATGCGTTTTTCCAGTTTCTTTTTGTCTTCGATCTTTACATCCCTCTCACTGCCCAATCAAACAGTGACAAATACGCACATAAATGGTGATCATGCTAATCACTTTTCATTAATCGTATCGTTCTATCGTTTAATAAGCAGAAAGTGATTTTGACTCTATCAAAAAGCACCCAAGATTTTGAATTCAAATTATTTCTCTGAAACAAGATCACTTTGGATGAATGTCAGAATTCTCTTCTGAATATAGTGTACACTTTGTCCGATTTGGCATGAAATACTTCAAATGCTTTTTAAAAAACCAGAAAAGGGCAGCATAAATTGTACTTACAACATGTTTCGCCTCGTCATTCGTTAGCTTCGGGAAGGGTTCAGTGCGACATCTTGAAAAGATCTCCCAAAGTAGAACACCAAATGACCAAACATCAGTCTTCGTTGAGAATTCCCTCTGCAATCGGCAATCGGTCTTTCAATTTATGTCACTGTCACGTTCTAACAAAGAGTTTAGTTGACAACAAACAGCAATGCATTACTGTAAATATTGGATGCAATGAGAAGTGTTGTTATAACCTTATGCTCAATGCAATCAGCTTGTTGCAATTCATTGATGAAATTTTGTTATTTTCAAAGATGAGTTTGTGGATAACGTATAAATGCAGTGAGAAATATTGAAAAAGCAAAACGAACCACATGGCCATTGATCAAGAATTTGAAAGTCTGAAGAGAGTTTCGGAGGAGATGCATCCCAAACATGAAATTCCTTCCTTCCCCATCAAACATGATCTGCTTTATTCAGTGCCGATTACCTCATTCACTCTATCTGAATGTCTCTCCTTTTCTCAACGAATGAAGACTATAACTGTATTCGTCTACTGTCAGCTCCATTTTAAACATCGGGAAATTGCCTATTTGATTATTAAGAACTAGCAATTAAGCTTATACACTCCTCAAAGCTGTCCATCTACAATGATGTTAGGGATATCATATAGATTGAAGTAAGGGTACAACACAATGTCCGTATGAATGAAATGCCCTGACTATTATTGAGGCCTGAGAAAAAATCGAAAGTCTGAGAGGCAAACGGGTGAAAAGTGTCACAATGGACCACCGCTGAGAATTGCAACGTTGAAGTAAAATGTAATTTTCCTTGAGTGCGCTATGGAGCCCAACTCACATTCTGAAATTGAGACCAAGATTTCGTCTTTGGTACCTGGAAAGAACAGACGCTCCTCGGACACCCAACAAATGCCTCCCTATCGTTATCAAAGTGCGTGAGTTTTGGTTACAATGGCTCATTCACCTGCGATTAATTGCCATCGTTGCCTTCGCTCTGTGCAGTTGCCTACGAAGACGCTGCTCAGCGACAGCTTATAGTATTCACCTTGACAACATGTTCCTAGGACTGTTCATTGTCGGCATTTATCACAACACTTCCGAACTGCCAATGATTTTCTACTTGAAACGATTTGCCAATAAATCACCATGAAATGCAATCATTGAAAGCCCAGACTACCCACTTCATTAAACTCCAGATGTTTTCTTTTGAAAATTTGGGAAACGATGTCATGTCGAGGAATGTGGTGCATTTCAGGTGGCAATTTTCCCAGCGTTTACTTGAGTGACTTGGGTAACCTCAAGAAAAACAGCAAAAGCAAGCATGTATCAAATTTTGGAAAGTCCCTGAAGCTAAGAAAGAAAGAATGAGAGATGGCACTGAAAAGAAGGAAGACCTGAAAAGCCTTTTAAAATGAGTAACTGGAAGAAAGGTACCAGATACAAACTTCCGCAACCTGATATTAATTCAAGTTGGCGAAAATGGAGTAGGATAAATTGTATACCGCGTGATGGGGGAGAAAATCGATAGCATTTATCTCAAAAATGGGTACACTCACATTCCGCAATGTTTCCGGGGCTAGCCACTTGACAGGTAAGCTTTCGAGCTTGTGACTTCGGTATCTCCCTTCGCCAGCAACCGACAAGCCGAAGTCACTAATCTTGAGTTCATTATTGTAACCCAATAAGCAGTTTCGAGCAGCAATATCGCGATGGATTATCTAAAACATCCCATACGACACACTTATTCAAAAATCCTTTGTGTCAGTAAGTCGAAGGTTAAGGCGATGGGGTTCGAAAATATTTCAGATGGAATCTAATTTGCACAAAGGTACTGATGTATAGAGCAGCTCTGGAAAAGAACGAGAGTGTTTATGCAATCGTTTAAGGTTTCTCGCTATCTTCAAAGCATACTTACACCAGTTGCTTCATTCCAGGCAGCAGCTGTCATTCTTTTAGTGAAAGGACGCTTCAAAACGAGGGGAATTTGAAGAGAAAGTGTCAATGAAAAATGGCGTTACTTCAGTGGTGAAACACTGCACTACTTCGACGGAATTTCATATAACTATGTACACACCTCTATGATTCGTTCCGATGGTGGCGTGTAAAACACTATTTGAAATCACTCGCTAAACGTGCATTTGCCTGCAATGCTTTCGAGCAAAATTTGATGAGTGAATAAGAGTGCAAAAGAGTTGTTCACTATTTCCTTTGTTGAAAAAAAAAAGGAGTTCATTGAAAAGATACCTTCTGAGATGAAAGATAACACATTCCATATAATGCCTTGTTGGCAAAGTCAGCCAACATCGAGACAGGTGCTTCCACATCAGTCTTTTTGGCCAAAAAATTCCTGAATCGAGCGATGAATTAGAATAATATAAGTGAAGAGACATTGCTTGGATTCTTTCGATACGAACTGAGAAGTACTGCAGCCCTCATTCGGAATCATTGCTGACGGCTATCAGATATCCAAGGGTGATAATCATGCGCTACTGAACGTCCTTCGACAATCACCGTTGACAGCGGTGTGGCGACTCTTATCATTCCAAACGTTTGATGAGTGCAACTTTGCAAGCAAAAAATTAGGAGAATCAAAATGTTGAACAGAGCACCACTATTCCCCGTCGTTTTTTTTTCATAGGAAATAAAAAGTGATTCTCCCAAGAGATCACTAAAAATTTTAATGTTTTATTGGTACCCTAACTATTCTCACAGCCCTCATTCTAAATAATCTCAAGTTCCGGCTGTTGGTAGGACATATGAAATTTCTTAAGCATACAGTGAAATAAACTCTCCGCAACGATCCAACTTCGAATAAACAGTGAAACAAAGCAACTTGTCTGGATGAGATAGCTCGCGCTGTGGTCTTTGGTCCTTTCAAAGAGCAATGAAACAATTGACATGGAGCGTGGAAGACGAAAATTTAGGCCGATGATTTTTGTTTGCCGTAAGCTTTCTAATCCTTTTTTGTGGGCCATCCTAACATACTGGAAGCTATAGATCGCCCATGCGTATATGTTACCAGACCTTACACGTTGGGTAACGAGAAGTAAAAAAACTAAATATTTCGCGATGCTACATAATAACTGTAAGTTGGATATAAAACCTGGGTAGGTAAGAGGTAATACAGCAACATCACCTAATTTCATCGATATAAATCTCCATAAATGCACAGCATCATCTACAACACGTAATTATGCTCACTATGACAGTTGAATTCCCTCAACCCTCACATTGCAGTGCGCACTCTCTAACCGGTTAACGTATATGGTCATTTGCGTTTGGCACCTCACGCTATTTTTATGAGTTCTTGCAGATTTTTACATGCAATATGAACTGTGGCGAAAAATGCCAATGTGCGTGTATGTATGCGTATGCAGTAATCTGTGTCGTAGTTTTAACTCAAAAAGTCACCAAAGATGGGGTCACAAACTTTGTTAGGTGTGATTTTCATCAAGATGACCTCATATGCCACCGATCGTGTTCATTTATCAACATCGAGATGGAATTGAAAACGTTTACAGGTAGAAAAATTGCGTCAACCACACCGCACTACATCAACTATTTTACAGAAAGATGAATTTTGCTCAGCTGAGTGAGATGCAGGGCTCATATCTTGGCGGTTATTCCGGCATCCGTCTGTTGCAGTCTGCCATAATCACAAGTTTTTGGCAGCCCATACAAAATCCGTTTCTTAGCATTATTTTATATCTGTTCGCAACGAAATATGTCAAATCTGTGAAGGTATTTTCGTCGTGAGGAAATCATTTGGAAATGTGATGTGTATGCAGTTTCAACGGAGATGTTTCATAAATGAGCAATATCAAACCTGAGAGAGCCACCAGGTGCTAACTCCAAGATTATCATTGTTGGATCTTGCTCTATCGCCACGCCAAATAGTTTAATGACATTCGGATGATCCAGTTCAAGCATCGTTAGTGCTTCCTAGAAACGGTTCGATGAAACCTCTCAATGCAGCTTACAAGAATAATGTTTTCGGAAGGAAGGGAGTGAACTATGAGAGAATCTTCAACAAATTTTTGCATTGTGTTCCAAATGAACTACTTAAACATTGCCGGTGGTTTCCGGTCTCCCATATGCTGTGCTTCATAACGTCTCTGACAACGAGTCTTCGTTCAGAAATATCAGATTTTAATGATAATGGCTTTACCACTCCACTAGAATATTTCTCATGTGCCAACGATAATTCAAACAAAAGAGCTGTGTTAACGTACGTTTTTTATAGTACAATCGATCTCATCATCTTATAACTCACACGATAATTCCTATCCCTAATAAAACGGAGTCTTTAAATCGAATTGCTTATAAGAGTGAAAAAGATGAAGAACTACAACACTGCAACCTTCATGAAATCGGCTCTTTGCTGCTTTTGTATCTTTCCTTTCAATGTTTTAATGGCGCACTCGATTTTTTGCTCACCACATCGCAAAGTTCCAACGAAAACATCGCCAAACTGACCTCCACCGAGCTTCTTCTTCACCTAAAAATAATACGTTGATAGAATGGTGTCGGAAAAAAAGGTCGTGGGGTTGTATGAATGCATCAGTAATATCCAATTTTCAAGTTTTGAATCGGATAACTAGTTAAATTCTAGACAAGAGGTTATTGCTCGGCGGTTGAAGTGGTGCCAGTCATCTGCGCTATATGATCTGCATTCATTCGCTTGTCCTTCGGCCTCTAACTCATCTGTTTGTTAACTTGTTTTGCAATTTATTTTCAACCGCTTTAACAGAATAGTTCGCTTTGCATAACGCATTTCTTCCATCCGGTATGCAAATATGTATGTTTTTCAAAACGCTAACCAAGTAACTGTTGGCTTCATTTTCCCCTCAATCTCCGACAAGTCTTCGCTAGTTGCTCAGTAAAAGGCATTTCGGCCAAAATGAAAGAGAATCTACAAAAGTTTCCTTTTCCGTCTACAGAAGTATAATCGCCTATAGAACTACTGGTGTTATTCATTCTCTAAGTGTTTCTGGTCAGCTATAAGGGAAAATGCGGATGGCAAAGTGGAGTAATCATCGCATAGGTATTACTGAATGGCTACTTCCTTAGCTATTAGCGAAATCTTTACCAGTTGGCATGGTGCTGAAAGCTGCAAACAAATGCCGCACTTATTGAAAGGACATCTTGCACTTCCATAAGTGGCGATTTTTTAATGAACTGAAAGGGCAAATAGACGATCAGCAACAACCGAATGGAGATCGATGGTCGCAGATGAAGTATTTGGGGAGATTTATTTCTCAAGTGACGTCAGCTTTATGCGAACAATCTTCTCACCTGTACGTCCTCATGTAATATGTAGTAACTTGGTCTTGGAATAGGGTAGAGTAGAACTGCTCCATCCTGATGAACAGGTTCGCCCGTACTCGCGTAATATCGAATAAGCTCTTGCAAAGAAGCTGCTCTCCTCTTTAAAAATGATTTAATTATTTACTCCGCAAGGTAGGACGGTATTTTCGAATCACTTCCAAGACGACTCCAACTATGAGAGTGCTAGTCTTCAGCTTTGGTCCAAATTGTGGACAATGAATGAAGTAACACTGATGCAGAAGTACATCCCCATGATTCCATTAAAACCTTAATCGAAAGTATTGGAAACAAATGGTGACAAAAGCATCCGCTATGTTCACAAAGATCACAGTTCAGTTTTCTAATGCACGACAAAAAGATTTGATTGCTGCAACATTATGACTATAAAACACTCCGATTAGCTGAGTTTTGTTTGGAAGATCACTTAACCGAATTATCGAATTTTTGAAAGGGACGTTATTTATAAATATTTCAACAGTTAATATCAATATTGCCCTATTCTAATATTAGTTATTGCGATAATTAACACCTCCACAACGAAGTAATATTTCATTTTTGCACATTCCTTCACCAATTGACGCACGCCGATTAACAGGAAAAAACAAATATATAATAATACTTTGGTGTGGCGCAATAACAATTAGTTTTTTTTCTTCCCACAACTAACAACTGTGTCAATGTTATCACATGTATCGCTAGCCAGTGACTGCAACTCGGCCGAAGTGTGTTAGCGGTTTGATATTGGGCGTTGGGGAACCGCGAGTGTGGGGCGCCTTAAAGATTTTCAGAAAGATTTCAACGATTGTCCGGCGCCAATGCTCACGGCTTCTCGAGATTCCAGGCACCACGAGGTTTTTCCTAAAGGTTTTGAGGCAAATAGCACCCAAACAAGAAAAGCGATTCAGGGTTCCCCAAGGCTAAAGTTTGCCTCTTTGCGACAGTAATGGACACACCATATTTCTTGAGTGCAAGCCACAGCGAGTGAGTTGTGATAACGAAAGCGGACGTCGTTGCATCGTTCGCGTACGCTGCATTCGCATTCGGGTGTCCCTAGGTGCATGAAGACATAATTTTCTTCCACTTCGATTCTGCCAAAAATTTTGCCAGAAAGAGCATTTATAGCTCATTACAAAAACTTAAATTGCTGTCGCATTTTGGTTAACTTAAAAGGCAATTGGAAATAAAATTTGAATTTTGTTTACCGCAGAAAAGCGCCACTTTCCAGCTGAAGTGTCGATAATGATGTGATGCACGTATCCGTGGTAGTTCACCGACAGCACAAACCTCTCCTCGTTTTGGTGTTCGGTTTTCCGCAGTAAAAATGCGCCATCACTGAGCAAAAATTTTTCAGCCTCCTCACGAGGCACCATCCCGTGATAACAACCAATATTCAGCACCTCATCAAGCATCCTGCTCCCTGAAATTACGCAAATTCAATGTTCGCAACAACAATTGAAGAAATGCCTAATGCGAGCAGTTGTTTTCCGAAGACATTAGATTTTGCACAACTTCGTTTATGAGCTCCAAAGCTCAAAATGTTTGCAACTTTTCGGCATTTTTAAAATAGATGCACATCCATAAAGAAGCCTATGGAGAAGGACATAAGAGACGTCGGCTTCGTTTGCAGATTTGAAGGTGGCCATATCTTTGGAATAAAAGTGGGACGGACGCGCTATCTGAGGAAACTTATTGAGGGGCATTAATTCGGGAAATCACCATTCTTTCTTTGGTAGCGCGATCTCAAATCGGAAATTGAATGACTGAATGAAGCGACTTTATTCAACCATAAAGAAACATATATTAGAGATCGGCGACATTCAAAAATAAAAGCATTCAGGTTTCATGAATGCGGTGGTGCTGACAAAAGACCGAAGCGAGATTATACACATATTGGCTGCCCATCCACTTCCCTCAAGAACGATAAGTCAAACTAGAGTAATTTTGCTTTAATAGCATTAAGATTTCTAGTTTTCACAATATCAACTGGAAGTTGATTCTCACCCGAATGACTCGAAAGGTAAATGAGCATCATATACCTATTTTGGTCAAAAATCTACGTTGCAGCCGAAAACGATGAAACAGGGAGCGTGAGTCGAATCGGCAACCCCTTTCACTGTCTTAAAGCACAACTGAAGATCAAATTCAATTCGGCAGCATTTCAAACTTTTCAGACCGAGAATCTGCACTCTTTGAGGATAGGAACGACTGACAGACTTTAGAAAGGCCTTAAGAAAAGCAGATCTTTTGTATCGCCACTGCACAGTTCCAATCACTTCAGCCTCCTTATCAACATATGGTGACCATATCTGAGGACAATATTCTTGAAGAGGGCGTCAAGAGACGATAAAAGCAGTCTGCAATGTTCAATGATATTTTTCCTTGTTCAGCAAGTCAACACTTCTGATAAAAAGCGCTGCGAAGGGAGGCGCACAATTCGAATCAACAGACTGCATTGTGAGCGTGGTAAGGAGGGGAATTTATAATATCGGCAGCTTCCCGGAACGGATGTGAATTTGGACAGAACCTGAACCTTAAGCATATGGACGTGGGCCTTCATAAAACTCTTACGGAAGAAAGTGCACATGAACTATCATATAGTATATCCGCGTAAACATTTTCCTCTACAAAATTCATGACATATCCGGCACATCTGCAAACATTAACTCGCAGCAGCAGTAAACCCCTTAGGACGGCACTATCAGAAGAATCAGCTCCACATGCAAACCCAAAAAGAGTCAGCAGCGAAGACTGGTAAAATATTGTCCGACACAACTGCTTAACTGGCATCGTTTACGTGGTCAGTGAAATCTTTGATGTGAAATAATTGCAAACTGGTACACATTGTCTGGAATAGATGAAACAAATGACAGAAGTTAAATTTTCAAAAATCCGTTGAGCCATGCCGCACTTTCCTTCAGAATTATTCTCTGGGAGAGAACTCGAAAGAGTCACCCGAACGATTCGTGAGACGGCTCGTTCGGTTATCAGCGTATCTATTGCGGAACTCGGCAAACTGGCAAGCGAATGCGTCAAGAAAGCTATGAACGCTGCGCTAGATGGTGTGACAGAAACAGTCGTGACAAGCACTACCAACGACCTCTAACCCGATGAGAAAAAAGTGATACCACTCACTATCCTTCATAGGTGCAGAAAGAACGACCACCGTGGAAAGCCACGAGTGCGGCGCAGCCGACACAAGGATTGAGAAAGCGATCCTTCGGGACGCGAGGTCGACGGTATATCCAAGGAGATCCTTTGAATGTATGTGCATGGAATTCGCAGCTTTGTCCCACTACAGTCATATTCAATAATCGTCACGGTAATTTACAGGTCTTGCAGCAGTCAAAATTGTTGAAAAAAAATTTTGAGTTCACTCATGTGCACAAATGTCTTTCGTATTCATCGAGTGTGCTGCATAAGTTGCGTAAAAAATGGATGCAAGCGTCTACTGCAGGCGCATTCCGGTTGAGTTCTACCGCGAAGTGCAGTGACATTGTCAGCAAACAGTTGCTAGGTGAAGGGAGGCCAGAGAAAAGCATCCGAGACACAAGGAGGCCAGATGTCGCCTTTGGTCAATAATATAAGCGAACTTTTAATCGTGCTCTTTTGACGGCGTAGAGTGTAGTGAATGAGCCTCTTGAGGTGAACGCTTCATAAACAAAACGAAATCCGACAAAGCGTTTACTAAAAACCTACAGGTTTTACATCAGAATCGGCTTTCCTGAGGAATCGAGGTCACTATGTATTCTGCTGCGACCGCGCACATGCTCTGGAAGAAAGAGGAGGTTTGTGGACAGGCACGCCACGTTGCAGAAATTAGTGCGAAACTATCGAGGAAGGCTTGCAGAACGGTTTTTCCAAAACATATGTCGCCACTATTCCGTTTCTTTTAGCTCGTATGTACTGCACTCTTTGCAGGAGCGCTTCTGATCCAATTGGGCCATCGGACAGAATTCTGGAACTGTCTCTAATAGACATGGCAATAGCAACGAGCGATTTAAACTTCGCAGACAGCTTGCTCACGTTTGCAAATTCACTTAGCAAATTTCATTTGAATAGCGACTTTGCGAACATTGTCAAAGAGACCGTCAGAGGAAAAATGTGATTTGAACCCTTTCCGACAAACAGCGTAAATATAATCCGTAGCGTTTCTGTTACTGAAAATGTTTCTCTAGTGACCATTAAAGCAATCGCTTTGCAATGAAAGTGTACGTTAAAAAACTTCGCTGTTGAGAGGGATCTAGCTAGGACTAGTTCAAATCTACAACGGTGATACAGGATTAGTCAAGGCGTCTTCTTTAGTACGAATGTACCACATCGGGTACGTGGTACAATTTCACTGAAATAGACGCTATGATTACTCCGTGCGAAAGAGAGCTGTTTTCAGTAATATTTTCAAAGCTGATGAAGTGCTCTAACACTTCATGGACTATGCCCATAACGTTGTCATCATTTGCATGCCGATGAAAATGCTGCTGAAAGTAAGCGAACACTAAAATATCTTTAGCGATTGGCGCAAATGATTATATCCTGGAGCTTGATTAACCTAGGATCGGAGCTTGAGGTGACCTCGCAAAATGCTTCAAGAAGTACCACAGGCATTCTACGGAAATTGCTAGAAACAAGAGTGCGAATTACGGGAAGGTAATATGATCGTTTTCCCACATATATAAACAGAAGACCAAGAAGCAGCTAAGTCGCTAGCTGCTATGAGTAGTGAAGAAGAGACACAAATCGGATCTGCTAAGAGAAAATGTGCAATAATGCGACAACACAGCGGAGTTTTTTCAATGCTTTTGGCAGGAGGCAACAGTATTTCGTTAAAGCTGTCTGTTCAGTGCAAGAGATACCTAGCTTTTCTTGAACATGATGAATTTCGTAGAACCATTTGTATAGCTATGTATAGCTGTGAATTTATAAAAACTGAACTTGGATTCGAATTGAATTTCTTGAACTTCAAGGGACACTTAGTTTGAAGCTACTGATGATCTCAGCAACTTTTGCTTATTTTAGGTGGTAATGCATCAATATTCATTAAAGGGACGGCATGGCAAATCTTTTTTGATGCTCCCATAACCGTGAATGTGCTTAAGGAAGCACTTTTGCTAAAGACAGGCAGCTTTCATTCATAGGAAGCAAGTTTTTCAGTCTTGTGAGAAAGTGAGAAAGGGAATCAGCGAAGCTGACACGACATTTGCTTTAGTATTTTTGTCAAAAGCATGTCAACTGCGTGAAAGTTGAGGAATAAACACGCAAAGTTCAATGAGTTTGTAAACGGTCGCTTGTATGAATCCGCCTCCCAAAGTTTTTTAACTCTTGGCTGGATCATTTAAAAATTTCATATGCGAATGTTCTGTTACATTCATGAAGATGATGATGCGACCCCATATGCATATACGACATATGCATTAAGAACACTGTAAGTTCTCGAGAGGAAGCGCGAGATGTCTCATTTTGTTGTTCTAAAGGATTTTCGGTTCAGAATGTATATGAGATGAGTTTTCGGAAAATAGTCGATAAGTCGGAAAATATTTTTTCAAATAATAAACGGATTATGTCGAATGGCATAATGGCATAATAAACGATGAAATGAGCATGCTAAAACCTTGAACTATTTTGCGATTGATGCTGAGTATTCTTTGAAGCTCATAATCTTTGACTGCAAAACTTCGCTTCTCCGATTGCAGGTCGCCCCACGGATCACACATTCCGAACATCGAAATGCATAAAACACTTTCGACTACATTGTTCTTAAGCAACAACTCATTATACTTGAGCTCCACTATAAGTTCCCGTTTTTCCTGTAAATGTCGTGTGATGCAGAATTCCAGCGATGGAAGCGATAAAGCTCCTCTTCGCCTGCACACAGAGCGCGGCTGACGTCTACTCGTTCCGACAACGACGGGTGATTGTACAATCTTAGAGTCATAGTACCGCACAAAAAATGTCAAGGTATGAGATTTTTTGACACGTGGCAAATTACAACACAAAGTTTTATGTGCGCTTTTGCAAAAGTTGGTGAAATTCATTATCTGCTTAAGTGCTCGAGAACGGCGTTGCTTATCGCGTTTTTTTCAGTTCGCTGCGCATAACAGTTGTATTGGTGAACGATGCAGCAGTCTCTAATTGCAGTACAGTTCGTTATGTTCTACTGCCTCAACCCTTCCTGATATCGCAAGAATACGTGTGCCTTTTCTGTCCGTCCACCTGTTAGGGCTGTCGTGACCTTTCTTTGCATACTACTACAGATAATGTCCAAAGATAATGTGGGTTGGTTTCGTCAACGACCAAAGAAGCGCCTTCTTCGGGAGTAGCTTTTGAGAGAGCAGCTTGAAGAAGCGCCTCCTTGTGTATGTCAAATGGAGGAGGCCGAGAATGGGTAGTGAACATCGCTACGGCCACAACATTCACATGAATGAAGGATATAGGCTTCGAATTTTGGATGTGCGAGGTAAGATTTCTCGAGGAAAATTCTTCAGCGATCATTCCTGCTTTATCACTTGTGAACGTGAACTTTTAGATAGCCAGAAAGTTATTTTCGAGGTGAGAAAATGGAAGCGGAGACAACAGTAACCGCAATCGACAGGTGCTAAGCGAACAAGCTCCATGCGTCCGTGATGCGTGATGCTCTACAGTTGGCACTCGTTCTCACCCCTCCTCTCCCACTCCGCACGTGTGGGCAGGAGGGGGAGGGTGGAAGGGGGTAGGCAGAACATTCAATTAACAGCGCCGACTCCATAACATTCAGTCCACTGTAACAACCTCATAGCTCAAGAACGAATTTTCCATTTCAGAATTACAATAGCGCACTTACTTTGTAGGTGGTTGTGTTAATAATGAGAGTTGCGCGAATGCTTATATGTGACTGGACAACTAGTTGGCTTGTGGGCTGCACTGCAAAAGTGCGCATCGTGTCAGCTTCTCTAGCATCTGCTTCCACATAATGCGATGAGGAAACGACATTTCCTTGTGTTTTGTAATCATATTAGCGTTCCCGAGTTCAGCCTTAATGAAGCTGAGAAGCACCATTAGAACGACAGGAGTGGAGCTATTGTCTTGTGCGCCTATATTCGTGAAGCATATCATCTGACAACGTTACGGCCATATTCAGTGCATACAAGTGCGTGCTTTCGTGTTTATTATATGCAGAGTTGTCTACCTGAGAATCGCTGAGGCTAGAGGTCAGAAGTTTTAAGGGGTATGATTTACATTAAGGGACCACCTTGTTGTTGATCCATCAATTCCGAAATGAGCTGTAAGCAGTTATATCGACCTTGATGTGAGTGAAGATTCGTAGGTGCTTCAAATCAATGAAGCTTCAACTTACAGCTGACTGCATTGAAAGACGGAAATGTTTTTTAAGTGCCGTGATGATTAGCGCATTTGAAATGGCTTATCGCGTGTACAATATTATGTTTTAGCGGTTTTTGATGCAGCCTGCGTCATTGAACACAATTGCGGTAGCGTATCTCGTATCACCTTTTCTGACGTCTTTTCAGCTCGTTGAGATCTTATGGGAAAACGCTTACCACATTAAAAAAAACTAGCGTGTTTTCAAACTGTTCGCACATGTGAAATCGACAACCTGGAAAGGAACCTGGGGAAAAGTGGTGAAAATAGGACAAAGAGGCACTAATAGCGGAGGAAGGAGATTCAAATCCCAAAAGTGTTTGGCACATTCCGCTTATGTTCATTCCATATTGTTACCCACAGTCGTTAAAGCAACCAATTGCGAACCCATCACGTTGATGAATTTAGTGCTAAAAAATTTTATTCCCGTAAAGAGCTATTGTGACATTAATGGAACTGCGCTGCCATAAGATTAACTGGTTTAAAACCAAGACCAAAGTGCTATACTTTGGGAAGAGAAACAGCTAAACTGGATTAGTTCGTACCTTTATTTAGCCAAGCATTCATTAAGCATTTCGACACTATCACACTTTCTCTTGTAGAAACAACCTTTCGCAGCATGAACATTTCGGGGCAAAATTTGGTTCCTTCGTTCTCAGGTTTCTTTCAACTTTGCTATTTTTCTGGACAATCGATGGATTTGACGGAAGCTATAGTATTGATGCATATCGCATTGCTCAAAAGCATCTCACCATGTGATGCAGTTTAGATCATTCGCCTTTATGAACCTTTTCAGTGCTTATAACCTTCCAGAATGGCACAATAACTTGCGTTGGTGGTTCATTGATAGGATGAAGAGTGAGCATATGTTCTAAGAAAAGGTGATCACGAAGAGGTGGGATGCCTATAAATTTACCTAGCGTAAAAATAGAATCGACAAACAGGTAAACACCATAAATGTCATAGCTGTAGGAGGGTCTCGATCGATGAAAACGAGTTTCCGATCGAAACGGAGCCTTTGCCTTTGGATGCGATCCGCATCACTTTTTGTCTAATCCCAACTGAGGAGAAAAATTAACACAATGAAGCAACGTTCAGATCTATTCATTACAAACTTGTAAACTATGAACAAACGTATAGGAAAAAGACAGTTTCAGCAACATGGAAACCGAACAGTTGTAGAAGGAAATAGGCAGCATTCATGTGAGGTTGAAGGATCTTTCATGCATTATGCAATAAAACAGTGAAAAAAGAATTTTCGCTATAATTCATATGACAAGAGAGAGGCATCAATTCTGATAGGATGCATACCGGACTCCCATGTAGATGCTTCCACATAAATCACTCCTATGAACAGCAGCTTCAACTTGCCTCGAGCAGAAATGGGAGCAAAGAGATATAATTCAAAATATCTCAACGAGCGTTACTAACCGATACTTTGAGTAAATTGAAACTGGGAATTCCCAAGTGGTAATCAAGTCTTAGAAGAGTGGAAATACGAGAGATCTTTTGGACTGAGTAAGGTGAAGTAGCGTTCAAAGCTGCACGATGCAGCATTTTCTGCTCAGAGCATATTTAAAGACGAGCAAAGATAACGTACTCTGTGTTTACATGATGGAAGCGCGTGAAAAAAGATTGCTTATCAAAGGCGCTCTTTTATGGGTGCCTCCACATAATATCCTTTCGATAAAGCTTGCTGTTGTGATTACATCGGTGATGCATGCTCAGCGATTCTTCTGGCCTCATCACTTCAATTACTGCAAAAACATTCGACGTTATAGACAGGACTCACAGTTATCAGTGGTCACAATGATGACTCACGGTTGCAAAGATAACACGTCAATTACGATGAAGTTTTGGACAGAAAATAGATGCATAGACATACATTTGCTTCAAACTAGATGTTGATCTAATGAGAGTGGAATTCCCCTTAGCTCCCTTACCTTCTCTTTCTCACTTTTCTCAATCATTCCTAGACAAAAATCTTCCAAAAATTGACAAATTTCTTGGAACTCGTCATCGAAAACATGGCAAATTCATTCTGATCGATGACTTCCAGTTCAATCCATATATTTTTCATGAGAATGTAGTGAAAACTGTGAGTCGATACACAGTAATGCCTCTCACACAAGTGCATGGTAATTTAGCAAAAAGCTCGTGCTTCCAGTCAACTTTTACCTTGGAAAACTAGCTTGGGATTGTCTAAGAAATGGAAACCGGGCTTCACAAGATATCTCCCAATTTTTGCTGCTCAGAATGTCTTTGATTTCACTCCGATTATCATGAACAAAAACATTTCTATTCAACTTAGAAAGATGATTTCCACATTGATGGAGGCTGACATGAGCAGTTCGTTTCCATATATGAGTTTAAATGTGGAATCGAGAGCAGTCGAAAATGTCCAGGACATCTGTATCGTTCAGATGATTGGATGAATAGCAGAAAAATTGTTTTCGAGGTTTTAGCACAATTAAGAATCGATGACGAATGCACTTTAACTCAGACGAGCCTGGCCAGCTGCGACGAACTTCGGTGCCCGATCATTATCTTTTGGTTACATCAGTTCATATGGATCGCGGCAAGCAGATCAGAGGGAGAAAACAACTCGAATATGGCCATCCGATTCCGGCTTATCAATTGCAATAAACGGACAAACGAAATAAATTTGTTTGATGGCAGCTTCTTCAACATGATGACCGATCGAACGTTGCGAAACGACAAACAATGTGGTCGACGAGCGTAAGTGGGAAGTTCTTCCTTACCATCTTGCTGCAGAGTTTTACCCCGTCTGGTTATTGCTGTTCATAATCACTTCAGAGCGATCCAAATGGAGTTTTTCCCACAACGACTTCGAAGTGAAAGGTGGCTAGAGGCGTTCTTTGCAGCTGAAGCAGCAGAATTCTTCAAGCAAAAGGTGAAAGTTTGTTCTTTGGTTGGGAAAAGATTTAGAACGGTGAATGTAAGCGCGTCGCTGATTACCTTTGCCAACTCTCCAAGAAAAATACGACTTTGCACTAGTTCGAAAACCTCTGGGGGGTTGTTTCGCAACGGCTCTTTTAATTCAATAGATTTATTTACCAAAATGTGCATCGAACAAAAAAGATAATGGAGCAATCAAGCAAGAAAACATCATCAATGCCATTTCGCCTGAAACGGCATACCTGGCCTCAAACTGCCGAAGGACATGCATGCTTGGGATCCAAATATTCAATGTTGTTTGCGCGCAATGTCGCTTCCTATTTCGAAGATTGCCTTCATTATGAAAACTCTATGCCTATCAATTCCGTCACATTCGCATCTCTCCTGCATCATTTCTCGCGAGATAATTCGTTGGTATCGTGCAACCGTTGGGATCCATCTGGTTGATCCATATGACGTCACCATGGCGGACACATCTGCGATGGAAGCGGCACAGTGCGGCAGGATGGATGGATATTCAGATGAGAATATACATCACCGAACATGGTAGAGATACATCAATGTACCGTATAATATCCAGCTTGAATGATGTTCCTAGATGCAATCCTGTCAGAGCGATAATCGCTATAAACCCCACTTCAGGGTGAGGTCTCCTTTCCCTGAACGTAGCCTACTCCCTCCACTTCCCCTGCCCTCCCTTCTTCATCTCTCCAGCCTGTCATTTGAGATAGCGATAATTGTGCCATCGGTCAGCGTCCGTATAGTGTGTCCTATAGAAAAGTGATACGCCCTCACGGTTCTCACTTAAGAGACAAATGCGATAAAGAACAAGGCACCGTAATAGTAATCGGTGTCGAAATGTCTATTCAGGAGCTCTATAACTCGGAGTGTGAGGATGATCCCACCGATTTCGATGAAAACCACGAAAATAAGCGCAGGAAACAGCAACTGACATGATAGTCACTCAGCAACGTTGAAACGAGCAGTGTTGAGCTCTGAAAAGGGTTTTGTCGACATCGCTGAAGGGGATCGTACAGTCTACTGAATATTAAATAAGCAGGTGGTTTTGGTTCACATGCAGGTAGTTCTGTATACACTTTTTTGGGTAGATAAAAAAGATATGCAGCTCAAAAAACGAGCGAGATTTACAACGAGTGAGGTGCTTTCTGCCATCCTACCTTTGTCAGGGGCTAAATTAAGCAATATCATTCACTATGAAGTAAAAAGAGGGAATACTGCAGCTATAACAAAAAGTTGGTAAATGAGTAAGCAACGGAATTAAGATGACGATTGAAAGCAATGAAAAACGTCGAATGCACTGCGGGACTGCGTAATTTTTTCTCAAGGACATCATCAACGATCCAGAGGTTTGATTCCTTGACAGAGACATGCTTCACATCCTGACATTGCGATCTTTTGCAGAAGCTTTGCTATTTCCCTAAAAAGGGCACCTTTCTGCTTAAAAAAAAAAAAAACTAAAGACGGTTCAACGGGTCCAGTTGTTTTGGCAACACTCACCTATCGGTTTCATCGATTCAGTTCTTTTCTGAACACCGATGTACGACACAAAAAAGGCAATTTTTTGACTTTAAGAAGTCCGATTTCATCGACTTCTGCAGCATCTCTTCAAAAAATTAAGTTTTCCAATAAATTGCCCTCTCATCACTGGTTCAATTGTCGCACACTACATTCATGCACACACATAACCTCAAGGGTGTGCCACAACCATGCAGTCAGATATTCACAACCTCAAAGCCCATTCGGCTGTAAGTTAAGCATCGATGACCCAATGAGGCTGAAATAGAGCGTTCATATACTGCTTACTATGATTATGCTTTGCCTATATGCTCACAAATGTTGACCGTGTACGTTCAATACACCATTGTGTGGATTTGGCATCGCCGTTTTCGACTGTTTGCAACATTGAGTTTATTGAGCACTGCATCCGTGATTGTGTTCGTTGTTTTAAATGAAAACACAATAGGTAGGAAACAAGTCAGAGGGTTTATTTCATTCGCATTGCATCCTTTGACATCTCTGTTCCTAGGCGATGCACCTCTTCTACAACTTCGGCATACTGTTCTGTCTCAGGAAATAGAATAGCATACGTACATATAGATATTAGCCGTGTTCATGGCATGTCATGATGAAAACGCAAAGGTTTAAGACGAGCACAGGCCAGAGATCTTGCCAGATTGTGTGCAAAAAGTGAAGTGACCCGTGTGAAGATCGACGAACAAAGTTGTACTTTATGAATAACAAGTACGAAGGCTACTAGCGAAAGAAGCGAAAGCGCTGTCGATAATCGCACATCTTTCTATTGCTCTTGAGGATCTTAAATCCTGCGTCAACTCTGCGCAGAAGCAGCCTTGATTGAGTCTAAAAGTGACACAGAAGTGTGAGGCGGCACGCATAGAAAGACATACACTCAACTATACCTTCGCTGATAAACATTGCTTAGCATTTTTTCATTCGATGCACTCACTTTCATACACTCTGATAACATGTTTTCTATAATCATGATAGCAGTGCAATGTGTGGCGCTGAACGGTCGTCACTTCACGTGGTACTCATGTGGAGAACTGCATAGTTACCGTTAAATGCCGTGTATGTGAATGAATAGCATCACGAAGCTTGAAGTTGGTTACTTGGATGACCATAACATAAAAGGGCTCATTGTGTTAGCTGCTAGGTGTTCTAAACTAATTCCGCATTTGTTGCGAATAAGTTCAATGGAATGTCTCCATGGGTTGGGTTGAAGAAAGCGCACACTGGGCCATCTGTCCTTGCATTCACTTCATCCCTCTCTTTTAGCATCAACATTATTGTTATTATCGCAAAATGCAACAGCACATGGTCATTTAAAGCACAAAAACTATTTCGCTTCATAGATCTCCGTTGCCATATTCTACGCACCACCTTCACTCGTTATGCGACGTGGTTGTCATTTCGTCGTCTTTCGGTGCCGTCCGAAAGTCGAGAAGAATGTCAACGAGTACAGGTAAAATGTTGTCTGATGTTGTTCGAGAGATCTGATGTGGTTGTATATTACGCAGTTTGGGCATCGTCACAGCAACGACTTCGTTTTTGATGCGATGTCGTGAATTCTGACGATGGTATCTCGAGAGGGCAGAGCGCCATTGCTCATCGACGGTAGCTTCAGAAGATATATCGATGATCGATTGGAAATCTGATTTAAATAATTTTTTCCGTGAGTAACGGCCTATCACATCCCTAACTCTTGCAACCTTTCTATGACCCTCTTCGTCTTTGTCTACGAAGATTTGAGTGAAGTGATCGCACATTGTCGTTGCAATATGTCCAACAAATAAAAAGTGTTTGAAGTAGTGCAATAGAACACATACTTTATTATAGGCTATTCCAAAAGAAGATTTTTTGGCAGTTTAATTTTCATTACGCATGACCCGTATCACTCTGTGAATTCTCATGGCTTGTTCCAGTGGAACGGATTTGAAGGATCCTGAATACTATGTGCAGTAGGGCGTTACAATCGTGGTACCCTTCGAGTTTAGTTGCATTCTTCAATGTAGCTATCGAAGGATGTAGATTCACTTCTGATGACCGTCCTTTCCACGAGCGTAGTTCAAGTGGACAGCAATCAGGGCATTTTTACATGCCTCGGTGGAAAGCAATGCTTGGAAACAGTTCGATAGGTTCGGTTCACAATGAATCATATACTTCGATGTCGAAGATCAGCAGCCATTATTGCGGTATCAAATTTGGGGCAGAAACACAGCCTTACAGCTGAATAATTGTATTCGTGCCAGAAGAAATAGTCCGAGCTCATCAGGGAACCGCTTCTGAGATGATTCTTCAAGGAAACGATTTTCGAAGACATTGAAAAATAAGAACAACGAGGGCGAGGGCGTTCACTCTGTGATATCTTCCAAGTGAGAATTAAACGCGCTCATCCCAACCCGTAT
Source organism: Toxascaris leonina (assembly GCA_022844705.1). Taxonomy (NCBI): domain Eukaryota; kingdom Metazoa; phylum Nematoda; class Chromadorea; order Rhabditida; family Ascarididae; genus Toxascaris; species Toxascaris leonina. Next base: position 64,133 of record JAARMF010000189.1, on the reverse strand, counting down.
CCAATTCACAGTGATGCTCATTAAAAGGTGTGTGGACACCGTTTTCCCTCCTCTATACATTGGCGATGTTTCCGATAATATTCTCAGCATTACCAAGCTCTGCTGACGACCTCAGAATTTATCGTCCATTGTACGATTTTGCCTATGACTTGCATAACTTGTGAAAGGATCTCACTGTACTAGGTAATGGGCGGACTGCTAGCAGTTAAATGTTCCCCGTGAAAAATATCATGTCGTTCAAACCAATTCCCACCGTGAATGTTTTCTGAGGCTATGAGGATCCTTCTTCTGCAGTGGCGTTCCTAGCCTTGAACATTATCGCAAAGCCTTCGTCACATCCTGCAGACCCAACTTGGCTTCCTTGCATGTTTTTGATATCCGTTGTCGTAGCATGTGTACAAACGCTTCAGCCGTAATGCTTTCTGCAAAGCTCAGTGCGTTCAGTACCAGCTAAGTAACGGGCTCTTGTAGTGAATCTTGGAATATCGCAGGTTCGAGTTTACTTGATTCGCTGTCGCAAAATTGTGTGTGGCATTTCCGAACTTCGTTCCCAGATCATCCTTCCCT